>JABUQX010040984.1:0-32500 GCA_015478945.1 Trachelipus rathkii | reverse complement strand
CCAACATTCTTGGAGAAACTTCTAGATTCTCGAGTTGCCCGAAGGCTTTATTTCCACCATGAGAAATCAATACATTGTTCTTTTACGATGCGTGCAGGGCTGAACATTTTTTTTTTATTTTTTTTGAAAAAGGTTTGAATTATGGTATTAAATGTGAGAAAAGTTCTATTCATCCAATTCCGATACTTTTTCATATAGGGTAATATTGTAAGCGAATTACACGGGTTTTTGAGACTCACTTTTCCTGAAATTACAAGTTTATAGAGTATATAGTTTCCCCAGCAGCAGAGAGAACCGGGTGGACCTCTATCAAGTACAACACCCTTGTCCCCTCCGCGGTTGTAGAGGGATTGTCCAGGCCCAAGGGGTCATCCCCGACTGATAACAGAGAAGCTAGTGTTTGTCAATGGAAATATCCACCTCTTGAAGGGAAAGTGGCTGTGTCAGAGGACAATATAATTAGGTCGGGTCTGATTATGCAATAATCATGTATTACCAAATATTCTATTATTACAAATTCCATTAAAACCTCGTCCTTTAAAACACAAGCTCAATATATATATAATTAATATATATATATATATATATATATATATATATATATATATATATATATATATATATATATATATATATATATATATATATATATATATATATATATATATATATATATATATATATATCTTTATCCACCTTTTTTTCCCCAAGATTGGTAGTAAGGAGAGCTACAAGCATCGGAAAAGAAAAGCAGTAGGAGAGTATGACAAATGTCGAAAAGAAAGCCCAGCCTTACCGCCCCCTCTGTACCATTAATTAGTGAAAATGTCACAGACAGAAAATCCACCCTAGAGCTTCATGGGACCGCGACGGACCTTCACTACATGGTAAATCGTCAATGTAAGGGTTCATCCCTTGGCCCAGGTGGGCCACAACGCCATTCTCTCTTATCATGCACCTTATTCTCGCCCCCCGCCAAACTCACATTTCCTCCCAGACATTCGTTCACCGACTCAATCCACTTTCTCTTCGGTCTCCCAGCCGGTCGGTTCCCAACACACTCTCCACTATACATTCGCTTAACCAACCGACTACCATTCATCCTTTCCACATGACCAAACCATATATATATATATATATATATATATATATATATATATATATATATATATATATATATATATATATATATATATATATATATATATATATATATATATATGATTAAAGTAAAATGTAGTTATTCTTACCATTCGATTTATTCTCGAAGATATTACTGGTTGGAGTTTTTATTTCCATTTTTAATTTGGATTGAAGATGTCATAAATTTGTGATATAAGTTTCTTTTTCTTGTTCTTGATTTGTTCTTGTTCATATATATATCTTTCTTTATTTATTCCTTCTTGATTTTTATTATTTGTTACTTTGTTTATTTTTTATTTACTTTTACTTTTTTATAATATTTAAATTTTATTTCTTTATTTTTAACCATAAATTACTCAATTAAGATTATAATCAAATTTTCACCTATATTATAATAATTCTATATCAATTTTTGCTGTAATGAGAAGAAATGATTATAAGAATTTATCATTCTTCCACCTCTCTGCTTCTTCAAATTTGTTTTTTGTCATCTTACATTTGAAGAAGTTCTTATTTGCTGTTTTATTTTCATTTTCATCCTTTACTCTTCTAGAGATTACATTTCTCATTTTTTTATTATGTAATTCTTTGGTGAAAATATCAGCAAATTGATCATTACTATTCACCCATTCTATTTTTTTTTACTTCCTGATTATTTAGATATTCTCTTATTGCTGATATGATGATCCTCATGCTTTTAATTTTTGATTGTCTTTCTGACATTAGAGTATCTACAAGTGTCTTACTATCTGTTCTTATAATTATAGGTATCTTATTATTAGTAATTTCTTCCCACATTTTTTGTATATATAATGTTTGTTCTATGCCTTCAAGCAAACTATTTGCCTCTGCTTGTATAACTGAATGATTCACTTTCTTTGATTTATTTGATTTCCACATTATGGGTATCATTTTTCCTTTTTTATCTACAGCAAAAATAATGCATCCTAGTTGTGTTTTATCTCCTTCTCTATTAGCAAATGATGAATCACAATATGTTATTAATTTCTCAATCTTCTCATTATTTATTTGTATTATATTTAATTCATTTCTGTATTTTTTTATTAATCTATGAAGTTCTTTATGATCTTTAATGCTCAGTTCTTTTTCTCCCTTGCTCATTTTACTAACTATATAAGCTAAATCTGGTCTTGTATTTCTTGCCATCCAATTTAATTTACCTATTAATTGTTGGTATTCTTTTACTTCTCTTTTATTAAGTTTTCTATTTTCTTTTGTTTTTATTTCCTTAATTGTAATCTTCTCCCAGTAATTATTTTGCTCCATTATTATCATGTTTTCTTCCTGACATAATTGAACTCCTAAATATTTAAATGATTCTGAACTACTTTCTCCTATTTCAAAGATATTTTTTAATTTATTTATTATATTGTTTTCAAATTTTTTACTTCCTACCCATAAAATATCATCTACATGTGTACATAATAATCCGTCTATATTAATTGAATCTTTCATTATAAATAGTGTTGGTTCCATTTTACTTTGTTTTAAACCTAACTTAATTAATTGTTTTTTCAATGATAAATACCACATCATGGCAGCATCTTGTAATCCATATACGGTTTTATTCAGTCTCCAAAGTTTACCATTGTCAAATTCTGGTGGAGGTTTTAGATATACTTTTCTTGTTATTGTATCTCCTTGTAAGTATGCTGCTGAAATATCCATAGCATTTATTTTCCATTTCTTTTCCTGAGCTATGGTTAGTATCATTTTCATTGCTTCAGTTGATACTGTTGGTGCATCTGTTTTTTCCTCCACTTTTTCTTCATATCCTTTAGCTACTAATCTAGCTTTAAATTTTTTCTTGTTATTCTGCATTAATTTTTCACTAATTACCCATCTTACATTAATTGCTCTTTCACCTTTATCATTTACTTCTTCAAAGACCTTGTTCTTCTTCCAATTTTCTATCTCTTTCATTTTGGCTTGTTTAATTTCTTCATTTGAATGATTATAATAACTTTGATTTATCTCCTCATCTTCATCTTCACTATCTATTTCATCTATTATCTCCTCACTTGCATCCAACGATTCTTCCTCGCTATCTTCTTCATTTTCAATTACATCTAATTCATATATTTTTTCAAATTCTTTCAAATCTATATCATATATTCTATTTGTATTTAAATTACGTATGTTATAACATCTATTATATTTTTTACTAGTTGCTTTGCCAGCTCTACTAATAACATAACAATTTAATATATCTTCATTATTCTTTAATTTCATTTCATAGAATTTACCTGTTTTCACATTTTTTGGATCAATTTCTTCATATTCATCAATTGATGTCATTTCTTCTTCTTCTTCATCTTCTTTTCATTATCAGTTTCATCATCTATAATGTTTGACCATATTATTTCTTCTGTATCATTACCATTCTCATTTAAATTATCTATCATGTTTTCATTTCTTTCTTCTTCATATTCATCCTTTTTATCTTCAAGTTCATTATTATTTTCATTTAATTTACTTTTTTGAATTCTTGTTGAATGAACTTTTGATACAGCTCTTAAAGTACCTCCATGTTTTACTATGATGGTTTTTCCATCTACACACATTATTTTAGCTGGTCCTCTCCATTCTTTATCAATGTTTCTTTTATAATATACTTCTTCACCTATATTTATATCTTTTGACATGTGTTCTCTTATTTGACTTCTCAATGCACGTTTTATTTTTTCTGAACTTTCATTTTCTATATGTATTTTTCTAGCATGTTCTATTGTTTCTAATAATTCTTTAATCATGTCATCAGTATCTCTCTTTTCACTCATTATTATGTTATCACAATCTATTATGTTTGGTATTCCTATGTTTCTTCCAAAAACAAGTTGGTTAGGAGCATATCCCAAATAATTTGTTAATCCATTCTTAGCAAAAACTGCCCATGCCATGCTATTCTTTTTATCATGTCCTTCTTGTTTTAACTTGTATAATGATTCCTTAAGTAACCCTACTACCTTTTCACATAAACCATTACTCCATGGGCTTTCTGCCGCTGTACTCATTAATTTGATATTCAATTTTGTAGTAAAAGTTTCCATATCTTCGTTTTGAAATTCTCTTCCTGCATCAGACATAATACTATTAGGACTTCCAAAATATATAATCCATTTTTCGATTAACCTTTCTATGATTTCTTTACTGGTTTTATTTTTTAACCATACTGCCTGTGTATATCTTGTTGCATGGTCTATTATTACTAAAAATTTATTACTTTCAAATTCTCCCACATCTAGTTGAATTAGTTCATTAAATTTATTTGCTAATGGCAAACCTACTACAGGTCTTGGTGGAGTTTTCTTATATTTTTTACATATTTCGCATTCTTTCACAATTTGCTCCAATTCTTTTCTTACATTATTCCAAAAATCTTCTTCTTTTATTTGTTTTTCATTAGCATTTTTTATTGTTTTAAATAATTTTTCTATTCCACAATGAGCAAATTGTCTATGTAGCTTTTTTAATTTTTCTTTTCTATCTTTTTCTTTTATCCAATTTTCTTTAAATTGACTAATCCAACATGTTTTCTTTTGTTTTCTATTCAATAGTATGCAGGAATGTCCTCCTTCATTATCAAATGTCTGTACTTTCTGTAGATTAAGATCACAAATATCAACAGTTCCATCTTCAATGTTAATTTTTAATTTCATTCTTTTCATTGCTGATTTACCTAATAATAAAGGTATATCACCCTCTAATACATTGATTTTTAAATCAAAACTCTTTCCTTTGATTTTACAAGGCAATAATATTTCTTTTAATATTTTATATTCTGTTTTTCCAAATACAAAACAACCATTTTTAAATTTTTGTGTGTCATCTATATATTGTAATTCTTCATCAGTTAATCCACTAATCAATTTTGTTAATCCTAATTCTCCAATTACTGTTTCTATACTTCCTGTATCTATAATAGCCACTACATCTTCTTGATATTTAATTTCTTTAGAGTCATTACATTCTTCATTCTTATTGAAAAATGTTCTATTTAGTTTTCTTTCTTCTAAATCTCCCTCTAATTCATTTCTTCTTTCTTCTTTTTCTGTATTAATAATAGAGTTAATTTTTTCTAAATATAGTTTTTCATTATTTCTTTCTATAAAAAATATAGATTTATTATTTTTATCTTCTATTGGTTCATTTTCTTTACAATTTTTCATTATGTGTCCTTCTTTTTTACATTTCCAACACACATTATTATATTCTTCATTCCAATAGCAATCTTCTGTTTTATGATTATTCCGTTTACAAATACCACATTTATTAAAATTAAATGTTCTTTCTCTCCAGTAACATTCTTCAGTGTTATGATTATTGTATTTACATATTGTACAAAATTTATTTTTATTATACCAATTTTCATTTTTAGTGCCTTCTTTTTCTACAATTTCACATACTGATTCCATCATATTTACAATTGATTCTTTAGTTGTTAGGAAAATATTTGTTTTAATTCCTTCAATCTTATTTATAATTAACTTTCTTTCCATGTCCTTCATATTAGAGTTACTTATCAATTGGTATGAATGTACCTTATCACTTATTTTAATGTCATCCAGTTTTTCACAATCTCTTTTTGCTTTATCATACCTTGCTACATATTCTCTGAAAGATTCTCCTTTTCTTTGTTGCATATTCAATAATGTTTGTACTTTAAGATAACTTTCTTGTTCTTTATTTCTACTATATCTTTCTTTTAAGGTACTTATAATTATTTCTACTCCATTTTCTGTCCATATTTCTTTTTCATTTAATGACATAATTACTTCTAGTGGTTCTCCTGCTAAACCTCCTATTATTTGTGCTATTTTAGTTTTTTCCTTTTCTTCAGATACTTCTCTCCATACTTTTAACTTGAATAAGTATTCTTCAAAAGATTCTTCTTTTTTTCCACTAAATTTAGGTGTTATTAAATTCATTTTTCTTTGTTCATTTGTTACTCCTTTTTCTTTACTATCTATCAGTTCCTTTATCATGTCGGTTAGTTTATCCATTGTTATTTTTAGAATTTCTTTTGCAGTATTTTCATCTTCTTCTTTTGACATTTTGTTTGTTTATTTTATTAGGTCTAATTTGATTATAAAATGATTAAAGTAAAATGTAGTTATTCTTACCATTCGATTTATTCTCGAAGATATTACTGGTTGGAGTTTTTATTTCCATTTTTAATTTGGATTGAAGATGTCATAAATTTGTGATATAAGTTTCTTTTTCTTGTTCTTGATTTGTTCTTGTTCATATATATATCTTTCTTTATTTATTCCTTCTTGATTTTTATTATTTGTTACTTTGTTTATTTTTTATTTACTTTTACTTTTTTATAATATTTAAATTTTATTTCTTTATTTTTAACCATAAATTACTCAATTAAGATTATAATCAAATTTTCACCTATATTATAATAATTCTATATCAATTTTTGCTGTAATGAGAAGAAATGATTATAAGAATTTATCATATATATATATATATATATATATATATATATATATATATATATATATATATATATATATATATATATATAATTATATAGTATAAAAAATATATATATATATATATATATATATATATATATATATATATATATATATATATATATATATATATATATATATATATATATATATATATATATATATATATATATATATATATATAAAATTTTATTGGAAATATTTTTTACTACCGATAAAGGGTTAGCGGAATGTTGCGACTTCATTAATGAACAAAAAAATATTAGCGAACTGACGAAGCAGAAAAAGTTGCAGAATTGCGAAAAGCCTAAGAAAGTTGGCGAAAATGCGAAATGCGGACTAAAAATTTTTCGATTAGTTAGTTTTAGTTTTTTTTTTTTTTTTTTTTTTAAGACTTGTATTATTCCTTTATTAGTCTAATTTTTTTTTTATACTACTAGAACTTGGACTGTACTTTAACTTGAATTTTGAAAATATAACTACTTTTAAAAAACTAATTTACAGATTTGCTTTAAAAGGATGCATCAGAATTTTTATAAATTTTGCAAATCGCACATCCATCTTTAAATTTTAATTATCTCGCTTTGATAGTACATAATTATGTTTTAAAAACGCATACCATTTCAATAATAGTCAAACCCTATTTTAAAAATAATGTGGCTGTAGGTAGGATATTAATACTGTAAATGTGTAGTTCTTTACAAATACTACTTTGAGAAAACTGAAATTGTTGCTTAATGAATTTGTATTTCTAAAATATAAACGAAGTACAAATTCTCTTGCAACGTATTTAATTACAGACTATTGAAAGTACTCAAGATTATTTAAATCTATTGAAAGAATATGGATTACATCAATATCTTAATTTAAAGTATAAAAACTTGCGATACCTAAAGTACAAGAAACCAGTGCAACACACAAATTAGTAGCGATCTAAATTTCTTAATCTCTTAAAAATTTACAAATATTCTTCCTAACCAATATAGGGCAAATAACACAAACAATTACTAAAGTAGCTATCTGAAATTTCCTAGTCAATTTTGGAAAGTCATCGAGACCGGCGAGGATCCGATTTTAAGCACGAGTTAAATACGTGAATTAACTTGCTATAAAGGTTTAGGAACCTAGGAAAAACAGATTTAATATTTTTTTCCTGCTAAAAGAATACGATTTACCAACAAAAAATTCAGTTTTTAATTGAAGTTTTTCTTCACGAAACCAAAAAACCATCCACATAATGCACACATTCCTTTAGAAGCGTTCGTTTACGCCTTTGCATGCAAGGCTTGTCCATTTTGTGCCTCATCTACGCATATTGCCCTTCTAGAATTTCCTATTCTGGAAACCAATGCTTTAGGCCAAATTAGTGAAATCCTCGATTTGGCATGCACCAAAGGATATAATCAAGACAATTGACCCTCCCTAAAAAAATTTCGGTACACAAAAGTACTATTGCTATTAATGAAATTAAATTAATTTACTACAACAACATAGCTAACAATTTTCTGATCGAAATTTAAAGTTTTTATTTCTGAAGATTTTGTGGTGGTTTTAGTCAATATTTAGCAACAATTGAGAGACTCAAGAACGCCTCGTTGCGCAGGAGGTTGACTCGCCGACTCTCATACGAGGACGCTGGAATTTCAATCTGGTCATTCTTAGTGGTCTTTTGTTTTTTAATGTTTGGTGGTTTCTATTGTTTTTGTGTTGGGTAAGTTTGTGTGTGTTTAGAATGATTGTGATGCATAAATTTGTGCATGAAAGAAAATATACGATTTGTCCTACTGATTACCGGTGTGGCTGGTTGTAATTCTCATTTGTTTGGTTTGTAAATTGTCGCTATAATTGGGGACAAAGTTTGAGTGCCGGACACAGTATGGAGCTTATCATTAGGGGAGATAATGCTTTGTATTAAAGAATTATGTGTTTCCTGGTTTGGTAGTGACGCATCCTCGCCCTTGCGCTCTGGTATTTCTTGAGTATAATGTTAAAGTTCTTGTTGAAGTTATTGCTATTTTAAATCTTAGTGGGTTTTTTGAGTTGTAGTCGCATGATAAGATGGAGGGTAGTATCATCAGTATTAGGAAAGAGTTTTTTACTAGTGAGAGTAGATGGGTAACTCCTGTGTGTCTTGTGAGAGCTGTAAAGCGCTCCTTAGTTGTTCTATGGTGGAGATGATGACGCGAGAAATGGAATTTGGAAATGTTTTTTTGTTTTTATAGTCAGTGGTGGAAGAAGTTGCTATAGGATATTTGGTTTTTTTTGTTTTTATAGTTTGGAAAGGTTGAAGTAATCGTGTCTCCATCGCTTTTAATTTTTTTTAGTTTTAAATAACGTAAGTATAATAAAAAAATAAAAATATAAAAAAAAATTTTGATTGAAGTGATTCTAGGAATTTTGAGATATTTAAAGTTGCATAAAAGTTTTATTTTTTATTTATTTTTCTCCTTCAATTCTTTAAACTTGGTGAACATATTATGGAGTTAAAATTAAGCAATTGTAAAAGTTTTTTTAACAGTTAATATTTTGTTCTCTCTCATTATTTAATTATTAACAATTAAATAAGTTGGGTAATATTAATTTGTGCGCGTCTCCTCCAATGAAAAAAGGCAATTTCCTTTTAGGAGTTTAAAAATGTTTTTTCAAATGAATAGGAACAAAAGCTTGGAACTTCAGTTTCACTTTCCTAGAATTTTGTTTCATTTTTTTGTGATAAATTTAACATTTAACAATGAGATTCGAGTTTTGAAAAAAAATATATTTTTATTTAGTTTTCTCATTTTTAAAAATTTTGAAATGATTTAAAATTTTTAATCGCCAGTTAACTTGCTTGAAGCTTCATGCAAAATTGAGTTTTATTTCAATTTAACTATTATGACATTTAATTGTAAACATTGATTTCTTGAAACTTTTGGAAAAAAATAATATTTTTTAATAATTGCAATATATTACAAAACACTACACGTAAAAATATTAGATATAGTTACCTTCCTTAGCTTCCTCCTAGTATTAATTGCATTTGCGAATTAGTTATAATAGTTATATTAATATTTGTAATTTACTTCGAAAATATTAAAGAATTTTATTACATTTGCCTTCATTTTTAAACTTTGTATATTTAAATATTATTATAGTTAATTCCTAAGCTTCCTCCTAGAGTATTAATTGCATTTTAGTAATAGTTATAATATTTATTTAAATTTTTTGACTTTGAAAAAATAAAGATATTTTTTTATTCTAACTTCATTTTGTTTTACAATCTTTGATTATATTTAAAATTTGTATATATCGTTAATTTCTTAAACTCTGCCAACAGTTATTACCTTTCATTTTATTAATAGTTATAAATTTAGATTTAAATTTTGATTTTTTTTTGAAAAAATATTTTTTTATTTTAGTTGCCCCATCATTTTTAATAACTTTGATATTTAAGATTGGTATCCTAGCAAATTCTTGTACATCCTCAAAGTATTGGATTTCATTTTTTTTGGAGAGTTACGAATGTATTCAAAAGGTTTTTAGTATTAACTCATAATCGCTCAGTTCCACAAGTATTTTAATTAAACTTCTTAATAATTTAAAATTTGTCATTACACCAGCCATCATGGGCAATAGAATTTCTTTACCATTCATGGTCGTTAAATAATTATTCAAAAGATTCTTACCACTTAAAAATATTTTTCTTTGGCTTTTTCAAAAAATGTTTTTACTTAGAAAATTAGATATTAATTTAAAATTTGTAATTTTTCGAATATTTTTAAAGGTTAAATTTCATAACTTTGGAATTTATAAAAATATTCTAATGTTATTTTATAATTAACAATATTCATTTTTTTGAAATTCTTCATAATTTGCTTTACTTTTATAACATTTAATAGTTAAAAGTAACAAACCAAGTCGGCTTAACTTGATATATTCGGGTTCTACCGTTACACACTTAAACTTTTGCCACGTTTATAAACAATCTTCAAACATTGTTTCCTTTCTTTCCTAATAATTACATTTATTTTTGCTTCCAAACATATTATTTTTACTTAAACTTTTATATTTTAAAACTTTGGTAATCTTCTCGAGTTATTTTTAAAAACTAAGAATTTCCATTACTTTTGAAGTATTTATATAAAAATCCATTACAAGAAAGATAGTGTTTTTTGATATTTAAGAAATATTAATTTTTGTTGACGCTTCCCAAATTATTTTTACACTTAAACTTTTCATATTTAGAGTAATTTGTTGTGACATTTCTCAGGTCATCTTATGTGTTTGCAATTTCGTTACTTTTTATAGTTTAAAAGACATTACATTAAGTTTTTTTTTAATCGAAAAATATTTTTTTTTGGCTTCCTATTGTTTTTACTTAATGACCTCATGAATTTAAAAATTTGTAATTTTCATTTAATTACAGTCGCCGTAAATGGAGAATTTCAGAGGATCAGATCAATCTTGTTCTGATAGGAGTTTTAAATATTTTTAAAAATATTTTTTTGGCTTATAATGATATTTTTACTTAAATCTTTTGATTATTTAAAATTTTGTAATTTTTCGAATTATTTTAAAGACTTATTAAATTTAAAATTTGTTATTTCTTAAAATATTTCAAATGATTTTTTTTATTATTAAAAATATTTATTTGGCTTCCCCAAATATTTATTATTATACTATTTATTATAATTTTAAGACGTATATAGTAATTTCTCGAGTTTATTTCTCTAAGCTAAAATTTCATCTCTGTTGAAGTTATCATAAAAAGTGAAAAAGTTTTTATATTTAGAAAAATATTCTTTTTTGGGCTTCCAAAAATGTTTTTACTTTAAACCTTTTATATTTTCAATTGTGTAACTCTTTTCGAGTATTTTTTAAATGAGAAAATTTTATTTTTTAAATTTAAAAAAGTATTAAATTAATTCTAATATATTAAAACATTATTTTTTTTGGGCTTCCCAAAATATTCTTTTTTAAAACTTTTTATTCTAAAATTGTGTATTCTTCGGGTTATCTTAAATCTACATTTATATTTTTCACGACTTGGAAAAACTTAAAAAGATTTTAAAGGATTTTTTGTTCTAAATAAATTTCGGTTTTTGTACCGTTTTCACTTTATTCTTTATTTTAATACTTTTATTTGGAACTGGAAGTAATGAGTAAGTAGCAGCTGGGTTAATCTGAAAGCTAAATCTCCATTACTTTAGGAGTTTTATACAAACAGTCAAATGATTTTTATATTTAAAAATAATATTTTTTTTGATTGCTCAAATATTTTTTTATTTGGAGCTTTTAAATTTAAGAATGCTTGTAATCTCTTCGAGTTATTATTAAAGTACAGAATTTCATTTTTATTTAGTGAGTTTATAGAATGCGTTAAAGGTTTTTATTGATAGTTTAAAATATTTTTCTGTTTACATCTATTTTTAGAAAATTCGGTTGTAACCATTCTAATTTAATTACAACTTGAGTGTCTTAGGATTTTAAATGCTCTGTTCTTCAATATTATAATAATAATTGTATATATTTTTTTTTTTATTCAGGTGTGTAATTTGGTATACAATCTATGGTATGAGTATAGTATGTCGATGCTAATTGAAATAAAATAGTTTTCCCCGAAATATCTAATTCTTGATTCTCAGACTTAGTAGGAAACATAAAAAGAGAATTGGTTTAAAATATATTATATAATATATATTATTATATTATATACTACAAAAATATATATAGTATAATAATATAATAATATATATATATATATATACGTATATATATATATATATAGTATATATAAAAGTATAATATTACCTAGTTATACTATGTAAAGCATAGTATAATACCATAATATATAATATAATATATATATAATAGTATATATAATATTATATATTATAAGTATACGTATATATATATATAATATATATTATAAATATATAATAACATATAGTACTTACTACTAATAAAATCATGCAGATATCTCCACTCATCAATTGCACATTGCACACAGAATAAAAGGCGGGAAAGAGGAGAAGGAAAGTTTCTAAACTCTTTTTTTTTTTTTTTTTTTTTTTTTTTTTTTAATGTATAATTAGAATTCGCCAAATACTTTTAAATTACGAGACACAAATAGGTTTCTTTTTATATTTTACTTTGAATTTTTTATCATGTAAATACTAATCGTAAAAATTAATATACATACCTTTTCCCATAAGAAAATATGACTAGTTTTTAACCAGTATGATGAATGTTTGAATCAAGTATTCAAATTAAGAATGTTCCCAAACTGTTTCTGTATAGAGAAATTATTATATTTTACACCAGGGGTCTCCAAACTAAAACCCGCGGGCCAAGACAGGGCCGCGAGCATCACTAATCCGGCCCGCAGCTTCAAAGATTCATATTTTTCTAACCTTAGGCTTCCAGTAAATTTGGAGCAATTCTCAGAATGTTTAGTCTCAATGACGTTTTATATTGTATTCTTTGAGGACTGATATTGTTTCGTTGAAAATTATACCCATTGCCTTATTACTTGACTCAATCACGAAATATTGATATTCCCATTGCTAGCTAGGTCTTGGCCCTTGGGACTTAGTGGAGGAGTCAGTGTGGCCCATAAGCTAAAAAGTTTGGGGAACCCTGTCTTACAACATTAAAATGCTGATGGAAAAGTGACAAATAATTTAGATGGCATATACCGAGTATGTCTCTATGTCCCGTACATTGTTCGTTCATCGTACATTGTACATTGTACCTTGTTTGGTTTCCACTCCCTAAGTCTAACTTCCTAAGCCTTTCTACTCCCCGACTTTCCTAAGCTCTCTCCATCAGCAGCTTTTCAACGTCTTCATCGTTGCAAACGTACAAAAGTACCTATTAAAGATTGATTGTGAATAAGCTTGCTTTAATTTGTTAGAATATTTAATGCGAATAAAAGTGACGTAAAATAATTTGTTATTTTGTTCATTCTATATAATATTGCATTTCTTACTACACTTATTTGTTTCTTATTGTAATACCTTCAATATCTAAAATTACTTTTTTGACAATCTATCTTGGATGTCCTTATTAAGGGAGGGGTAGGCTGTAGAAGTAGGGTGAGTGCTACGTTATTGATATTTATACTATACTTATTATTTGTCTAATTGTTATAAGCTATTGAACAGTATTAATAGTTAGTATTATATATATATTATTATCATATATCACATATATATTAGTATATATTTAAGATACCTATCATATATCTCATATATTCCTACATACCAATATTATAATCATATTTATTCACCTATTATATACCTATTATTAAAGTATTATATATTAATTATATATATATATTATATTATTATTTAAATATATATATCCATATATAATATATTATAATTTATTTATATATATGTTAGTATTATATTATATTCATATATATATTATTTCAGTGATATCCCTATACTATTATTTAATAATATACTTCTTACATTATTATTATATATCAATATATTATATTTATTATTATTATTATTATATTATATATTATATTATATTATTATTTAGTATATCCTATACCTATATTACTATAGTATTATTTGTGTTGACAATCTATAAAGAATACTGAAAGAAAGAGGACAAAGAGTTTAAGACAGAGAAAAAGAGGACAGAGAGAGAGAGAAGAGAGAGAGAGGTGAGATGATCAGAGAGAGAGATGAGATCAGAAAAAGTGTCAGCAGAGAGAGAGAGAGAGACGCAGAGAGAGAGAGAGATTGAGAGAGGAGACGAGAGAGATGAGAGAGACTGACCGAGAGAGGCTAGAGAAGTAGCAGTGATGGTAGTTGAGATCAGAAAGGTTTCGTTAAAAGGTATTTTTTGTTTGACATGAGAAGCAAGGGTTGTAATAAACCGGTCCACAGATAGAGTAGAGCGCCTAGGATTACATAATCAAGTAAGTACGGCTATCATACAACTAGGACTAAAAATTTTGCGGTTAACACCCTGACCTTACATGTTGGGCTTGTGACCTTTTTCCACCTGACCCTTTTTTGAACCTCTTTCTTTGGGGCTCTAGGTAATCCATTTGGAACGCCCAAATTGTTTTCATTTCGGGCCAACTCGCCTTTTGTATTCCAGGGTGCAATTCTGGCAACCCTTTACAACTTTATTGGCACCTCTTAAATTATTTTATTATTACCCGATTTTTAATTTTATTGCATTATTAACTCGCCTTCGAAGAAGGGTTTGTCGGCGCTTACCAAACGGTTGCCGTTGAGCAAAACCGTTTGTGTAGGCGTGTCCGCAGGTCCTCTAAATTTTTGCCTTCGACCCATAAACCTTTGGTCGTTCGCATAGGGTCAAAATTTAATGGCCCACTCCTTATATTCTATTTGGCGCACTTACTTTAGGGGCTTTATTGCCCTATTTTTGTGAGTATGTTCGGTATCATGCATAATTACCACACTTGCCCCCACGCTTCGGCGCTATTTCTACCAGACCCTTCAGGCACACCACACACACACTCACAGCAACACATCCATTCTTATATTACTTACTCACTGATTCATTTTTTTATATAGTTACTAACCCCCATTCACACACACACACTACACACCTATGCTTACACTCTAGCCTACAACTCTATGCGCTATATCACCGTAGCTCAATACATCCTACACATGTCCTCCATATAGCCTACACTACAGCCTTCACATAGTTCCTTATTCTACTCCAGCTTTACACCATAGCTCTTACACCCAGTCCTAGCTCTATCACCCTCCACACCTAACAGCTTCTCACACCATTAACACCATCGGCGTTCAGCACTTATTTTCTCTAGGCAAATGTTATAAATATGAGACACCACTCATTTCCACAGTCTCCTTTCATCTTCTAGTCCTACCCCTACCCACCCAAGATACCCACCTAGACTCCCCACCGAGCCTCCACAGCCTTCACCTAAGCTGTATAGCCCATCTTATACCCTAGCCTATTCACTGTGCCTCTTTTTCATGACTTTTGATTGCTCAACTTTTATGTGCTCAATTCTCTTGATTGACGTTATCTCTGTTTGTTGCATCCTTAATCCTTTAGCATTGATTCAGCACTTTGATGATTCAGATTTTATTGATGGTTCAAACTTGAATGGTTCTTCTTCATTCACCTGTATATGAATTGTATTCTAGAGGGATGTTCTTTCTATTTGAGTATTTCTGTATGTATGTATATTTCTACTGTAGTGCTCTTATGGCAACATCAAAAAGTAACTGCCAGATGCCAAATGAGTCGCCCTTTTGAGGTGCGGCAAGTGAGTGGCTCGAATAAGATTTGCCAAGCTGAGTGGCCAATGAGTATAAGCTCAAGGTTGATTGTGCCCTGGTTTACATATGTGCCAACCGTGAGCCTCAGCCCTCCAGCATGCAATATTTGTAAGCACAACTGAGGGTGCCACATAACCCTTTTTCTCAGTTACAGCCCTATGTTTTTCTAAGCCTCGCCCTGAGCACCATTTCAGAATAGCCTGGCGGGTGGTGATGAATAGGTGGTTGTGAGCTGTGTGATAGATTCAGTCCCCCACCCCTTCTTACTAACCACAATTTTCCACACACTCTCCCCTTCCACACCTCATCCAGACCTTTCAAGGCTGCTAAAGGATTATTTAACGAGTTCATATGTTTATATTATTATAATTATTTCTACAATATTATATAAATTATAATCAATATATATGATTATAGTTTATTATTATTCTTAAATTTTATTTATCAAACCAATTTTTAAAATATAATATTGCTTCAATTTTATTATACTTCTATCTTATTTAATAATAATTTGAAAATTTTAAAAAATTGAATATATTAATAAGTGAATGCTAATTTTTTTCACTTCAATCTTTTCATTTTCAATATACACTTTCCATACAAAACCTGTTCATCATCTTATTAAGCAGGTTGCAACATGCATAAATATAGATGCATGTGCTTTCAGAATCTGCATCAGTTCATCAGCATGGTTATCAAGTTATTTGAACTACGGTCCTTTTGTTAATGAGAACCAAAACTGTTATACATCCACAACCCATACATGCCATCAATCACGTTTCTTTCTGTCCATCTGTTAAGTGTATTAAAGTAAAAATATTAATGTTTAGGTAATGTTCTATTAGTATAATTTTGATTCATCTTAACAAATTTTTTGTTTTTGATGTATTTATGTAATTTATTTTATTTTAGATCACTATAAGCTAACTCTTATTAATTATATTAAAATATAATTTGTATATTCAAACTAGTATAATAGTAGTTATACCATATTAAAGAAAATTGCTAACTCGCTTCATCTCTATGTTTATTTACCTTAATTCGTTTGCATTGTTGTCTTTTATTATCAATATTAACTAGTTCAATTTATTAATTTTATTTTCTTTCTTTAACTTTTTTTTTTTTCATCTAAGAGTACTTTCAACTTGGACTTTAATTCCCATATAGTTTCTGTAGTTCCACTTATTACACTCTTTCATTGCCATGCTCAACCCGATCTCACAGCTATGCATCAAATCGTACAAGGAGCTTTTTGCAGTTCAGCATCAGCACTTTCAAATTTTAAGTTGTCTTTTGTAAAGTAAAGTCCGCAATGGTATTACTGATTAATTTGTCTTTTTCCCCTTAATTTACTGTTTTATAGTCTATAATTTAATATTCAGTCTAACAAAATTTTTTTTAGTTGGTTTTTTCATTTATTGTAATTTTTATCACTATTATATGTTAGTGTATTTATATTTAATGAAGTAAATATATACAAATTGTCTGTTGGTTTTGATTGATAATATATATATTTTTTCTTTCTGTTCTTCTCTGTCTGCTTTTTTCATTTTTCATGAACCTTTCATACAATTGAACCTGGCTCAGGTCTATTCTAAAACAGTCCATCATCAAACATTTATGATCGTGCACGGCATCTCGGTGTGTGCAACAGGTGAGCTGAGAAGCTAGGTAGGCACTTTGTGGTAATTTAAAGATGTTAGATCTCTCCTGTATGTCACGAACAAATTGCTGATGAAGTAGATAGGGTATTACAAAGACTCCCCGAGTCTGACAGTCACCCCCATTTGTAAGAACGACCAATCGTCAAGGAGTGACAGGATTCTTGCGGTTGGAAAATGGAGCGAGTGTTAGAGCCTTCCGATTTTGTTAACTTGATTAAGTAAATATTAATTTTCTATTAATGTTTGTTTGTAAACTGTTTGATATTTGATGAGATTCAATGTTAATTCACTAAAGCTTTTTGTTTATATGTTTTTTTGTAATTAATGTAATTGGTTATATCAATTTTAAACTTCTTTATAATGTATATTAATAAATAAATTTTATATTTCAAACAGTGGATGAGTCGTATGACATAGTAGTAAAGAAAAGTGCTAAGCTTTCTGCACTCTATGTGTATGTTTACTAATTTTTCCAATTTTCTTTCAAATTATTTCGCTTCCGATTTTTTTATTTGATTTTTTTCTTTAAGCTTTTTTTTGTTTCATTTACAATTCTTTTCTGTCAGTACATTTAAATGTGTGATTTCCTTAGTGTGAAACCTGAGATGGCCATCAGGACACTTCTTTCTATCACACATCCTCCAACGACAAGATCCAGCAGCATCTACAAGATCTTCATGTTCACAAGCAGTGCACCTGTCAAATTTGATTTTTCTTTGTGTAATAATCATATAATGATTTTCTTATTGTCTTTCTTTTATTTCTTTCTTTTTAAATTTACATAAGGAATTTCATCTTACAAATTTTTTTTTTGAAGGTTTTTTTGGGATTTATGTAAATTTTTTGACATTTATATTACATTTAGTTTATTTATATTAATAAATAAATTTATGCAATTTCTGGAATAATATATATATTTTTTGATTTCTTTCTTCAACTTTCATTTTCATACGACTTTCGATACAATGGTTACTCCCATGCGTCTCTATATCATGCAACAGTTCAAGTAATATAAGCAGTTGTCAATCTTCATATCAAGGCAGGCATCAGTAAATCATAGCTGATTTTGATATAACGTGTTCTGGAAGCAACCAAATGTATTGAGTTACATCCAACAACCTCATAACCAATCCTTCAAAAATCATTCTTTCTCCGGATCTTGTTATAGTGATTAAGTAATATTAATTTATTTAAGGTTCCTGGTAAATTGGTATTAAGGTTTTATAGTTCACTCTAACAAATTTTTTTCTGATTTTTTGTAAATTTAATTTAAGTTTTTTATTCTCTATTTTTAAACTTCTTTAAGTATTAATATTTATAAATTTTATATTTCCCTCCATACTGATTATCTTGACATAGGATTCAAATTTTGCATTATAAATGACGTTGTGAACTCTAATTTATTTGATCTTAAATTTTTCAATTTCTTTAATAAATTTTTTTAAATAGTAATTATTTCATTATTATTTTTATTTTCTTTCTGTAATACTTGTTTTTTCGATTTCAGTCTTTTCAACAGGTCAAATTGATGTCCTTAGGGTAAACCTTAGTATGCCAACATGATCACTCTTTCATCAGTGCATCTATCTCCAACAGCAAGGCTAGCTATCGTACAATGTGGACTTGTCTTTCATCACCACCTTGTCAAAGACTGGTCTGTTTGGTTAAGAATTCATTAGTTATGGTCTTAAATGTGTCTTCCTTTATGTTTTTGTTAAGTGAAATAAGGTAGATATTTCATCTTAACTAAATTTTTGGTTGTAAATTTTTTTTGGTGTGTAATTTATGGTGTAAATTTTTTATCATATTTATATAAATTTAGTATTACTATTAATAAATATACTTTTTTGGGGCAATTTCTGTGTAATATATATATTTTTTTGGTTATTTTCTTTGCTTTACTTTCATTCCTTACACTTTCAGAAAGCAGTAACCTGGAAAATACATGAATACAAAGAATGGCATTCTCTAAATCAACATCAATATCATCAATAAAGCAGTTCGATCTGGTGTTCATGTAGATGGACCCTGTTCGGTAAGCTATACCGACAAGGCAGCCTTTATTGGCGCATTTTGTCAGGGTATTGTAAGTGTGCCGCTGGTCCTGTGTGTGAAATACAACAGCACATTCTCAAACCTCCAAAAAAAGGGAAAACATCCTAATTTACTGTGTGGTTTTTTTGACTGTGCAGAAATTTTCTTCCTGGGGTGTTGGATTCTGTGGGTTAATTGGTGGATTATTAAGACTAGTTATGTAGCCATATTGTCATGATTGGCCTGTTTTTTTCATTTAGTTGGGTAATTATTAGTCTATTATTTAATTTTTTATTTATTTATTATATTATATTTTATTAATATTAATAATAATTTTGTCTTTATTAAAATTAAAATATTATATTCCGAACAGAATCTCCCATAAAGATAGCCTGCTGCCAGGGCTCAGCGGGCCTCATGAGTTTCGGGCGAATCTATGGTATTGTTGTATAATTAATTTCAACATCTACTTTAAGTTAAGAATTCATAATATTATTATTTCGATTTTTATAATTTGTTGATTTTTCTAGGAGAATCCCGGTTATTACATGGGCATTCTATCTCAAGCCACACTTCCAGTTGGAAGGCATGGACATCGGTATGTCTCTGGTTTCCAAGAAATCCGAAAGCTAAACTGACATAGATTTTTCGGCCTTCCTTCTTTTCTTTTTTTCAAAAAAAGATTTTTTACGCAGAACAAACACTGTTCAAAACTTCAATAAGAGTAAGAAATGTTATTTTCTATATTAGTAGTAGTAGTATAATTATATTATATTATTATATAATATATATATATATATATAATATATATATAATAATATATATTATATTATTATTATATATATAATATTGATATTATATATTTATTATATTGATATTATATGAATGGTTAATGATTATTATTATTCATTATATTAATCATTATATTTTTAATGATTTCTATTAATTGATCTACTTTTTTGTTTTGGTTTTTAATTAATTTTTGCTTTATATAGGTCATTCCATATATTAGATATATACGATGATAATTTTTGTGGGTCTTGTTTCCTGTGCTTTGTGTGTTGTTATTAAAGCTTAGCTGAACATAAAATATAAATTGTAAAAACTAAAAGTGTACTATTCATAATCTGAATAAATTTTTTGAGAAAGAAATTAGATGTTAGATGCTTATTCATTTAACTTTTAAATTCAACAAACAACACTAATATCAGTCACGAAAAATAAACCATAAAAAAAGCGTTGAAATCAAGATCAGCCAGGCAACACCGCTCAATAGACCTTAAAGTTTCTAGAGAGGAATATAAATCAAGAGGTATATAATCTTTGAGAACAGAGACGGCTTGCTGCCAGCAACAGCAATAATGATGAAAAAATTTCTACAGAACACGTAAGAAAGTTACAATTATTATTATTATTAATATTTATTAATTATATTATTATTTTCTAATCATTGTGTTTGTTGACAACTTAGAATTATTATTTTGACTAATAGTATTATTAATTATATTAATTTTTATTATTATTTGCAGCTCTAGTATCATCTCCTTTAACTGAAAGAATAATATGCCAAGAGGAGAGGAGGATGTCGATATAGCTTGTTTTTTTAGTTTTAGAAAAGTTTGGCAGAGTTTACGGATAACTTCCCACCGTTTGTTCCGAAAGGCAGGAAAAAAATGGGAAATCGTAAGATAAGTGATTCTAATGTATATTATTATTATTATATTATATTATTATTATTATATTAGTTATTATTTTATATATTATAACTATAAGCTATTATTATTCTTTATTATTATTATTATTATTTAAGCTAAATAACATCCCTAAGGAAAAAGAGGAAGTGGCGGATGGTAATCATGAATTTGAAACCAGGAAAGTAAAGAGACACCTTTTTAAATCACCTTCGTCTTCTCCTTTGAAGCCACTACCACCAAAAAAGCCGGTGAATCCTTTTTTGGGAGAAAGGTTAAGAAAAATTTTATTTTTTTTTTATATTTTTTTTATTTATTTTTTTTTTTTTTTATTTTTTTTTTTTTATTTTTTTTTTTTTTTTTTTTTTTTTATTTTTTTTTTTTTATTTATTTTTATTTTTATTTTTATTTTATTTTTTATTTATTTTTTTTATTCTTAATATTATTTATTTTTTTATTATTATTATTATATTTTTAATTTTTTTCTTTTCAAATCTTTGTTCATGGCTTTGGCTTTAACGCTCTGAAAACTTTTTATGCATCTTAGCAAAGATTATAAGCAGAATTTCACTGTTTAAAACGAGCTCCCCCGATTATCGCTTTCTGTTGTATTAAGGCAAAGGAGGCTCCGAGAGGAAAATGAGGAATCATATCTACCTTGAGATTTTTTTCTTAAAGAAGGGAAAAAAAAATAAGTGTAGGAAGAGCCTAAGTGCAGAAGGCTTGGAATTTTGTGGATGGCGGTAAGTATTTGATATATCATAAGCTTTTATTTTTTTTAAACTAACATTTTTTTAGTTGTTACTTATTTTTATTTTTACTTATTTATAAGAATGGCTGGAATATGCCAGTGAGTAGTTAAAAAATAAATCTATTAATCGCAGAGAGATCACCAAAGTTTTGATGGTTAAATACATATACAAAGTTTTTGTAAGTATTCCATCTTCCTGAACATCTCATTTGCCTAGGTAATATAGTTTATGAAGGTAAGTCTGCCAACTATGGTATGATGAACAATTGGTTTGTGTGTTTATTATTTTATTACCATTTATTGCATGTGTCGACTGTAACTCATGAATACACATTAATATTTTGTTATTTTTGTATTCATTATTATTATTATATATAATTACTTAGTTTTTATTTATTATTATCTATTATTTTATTATTTTATTATTATCATTTTTATTTTTTTAATTTTCATGGTCGTCTGGTAAGCAGATCAAAAGTAGTTAAGGCTGCTAGGAAATCTCCTCCTTCTACCTCCTCTCCATCGCCTAAGCGCAGGAGGGTAGAAGTCGAATCGTATCACATAACAGATAGCGAGGATGAGGCGTATCTAATTGGAAAAGAAAATAATCCAATGCTGAAACTCGTTGAATGTAAGTTTACCAAACTTCAATTATATAGCATTTTTTCTATTTTTTAACAAATTTTTAATTTATAATTACTATTTGTTAATACTTTTTATATTAATTTATTTAATTTTTTCTAATTTATTTCTTATTTAATCTTTTTAATAATTATTTATTTTAACTTACCCAACATAACTACCTATGTACTTTTTGTACAGCTTAACATGTTTTGTTCTTTATTTATTTTATTAGATGAGAGTTCTGGTTCTGAGTATGTGCCGTCAGCTGCGGAACTCTCAGATTTCGAGGAACCAGCGCCATCAAATTATTCTGATCAAAATTACCAAAGCGAAAATAGCAAAGATGCTGCCACTGCTACTGCTACTGCTACTGCTGCTTTAAAAACCAACTTCAAAAAAGCAAGCAGGATTTTTGACGAAGGGACCCGATAAGCCGCCCATTGTGTATCTGGGGTTTACGCCAAAAAAATATGAAATTTTCTTTGCAAGGACTAAAAAACTTACATTACCCGTTATGGGAAGGATCCATCAGTAATGGCAAATATAGAAGAACGAATCCCTCTCCTTTAGAAGATAAGGTAATGGATGGGGAAAAGGAAATAGACAATTATAATAGCTAAAGAGGAAAAAGAATTAGAAGATTGGATTGCAGAAAAGAGAAATAAACACAATATAAGGAAAATAAAATTAAGACAAATGGTCCAAATCCAGAAAAGATGCAACTCGAAATATCAAGAAATTAGATCGATTCAAAAAGTTAGGTAGGTAAATTCACGGGCCCCGTGATAACCACAATAAAACTCCCATAAAGGCCAATATATTCATTGTCCAGTTCTTTTAATGTTTTTTTGCCTAGGCCGGTTTTTGGAGATATAAACGGCATATTGTGGGAATCATTTTGCAATCAAGGAATCAATTTTTGGAAAAAAGTATGACCTGGATGTTAATAGAAACACTAAGATCTTCATGATGCCAAAGTTGAACTAACCTGGCGAACAGAAAATTGAACCAATGATACAATTCGACATCTACTTCTTCTTACTGCTTGTCCTATGATGCTACTTGCTGCCTTCCTCCTAGCCCTAACAGCACGACCCGCATAAGGTCAAAATATGCCCAATTCCATTTAATTGTATGCCCCGCAGTGCGAAGGCCTTTAATTCGATAACAAAGAGAGGACAAAGAGATTAAAATAATAAGAATAACAAAGCAGGCATTGAGGGCCACCCCATCGCCAAAAGGAAAAAAGAGCTATGATGTTAAGAAAAGCAGGAGAGTTTATAGATGCCATCTTTGTAACAGAACAAGCACGAGGGGAAAACAACATATGGATTCAGTCAACATAAAGACTTGACGATAGCAACGAAGATTAAAAAGAGGCCCAAGATACTATGCGCTTAAATTTTTTTTTAAACTTGTTTTGAATACATTCAAAAGCAAGGTTGATTTTTAATCCATCAAAAATTAATGAACACACAAAAAACAGAAGTAGGAATGAGCTTTAAAATTTTTTAATAAGGCTGCTAACTCTGAAAATGTGCAAATAAGAAACTACTTGATCATTTTGATATGGAGATACAGAAATAAGAACAAAAATTATTTCCAGGGTAGGAGCTTACTGAGGCGTTTATTAGCTTCTTTTCGCCAAGTTACACTATAAGCGATCTTTTTTCATGCATAACTTAATTATAAAGTTGATCTAATATTGAACCTGAGAATCTTATTTCGCAAGAGGAAAGACTTTATGGGGTCAAGCCTTCTCAGATAAAACTGGTTAATCGGGCCTGGCCAATTGTAATCAATTTTTTTTTTGCCGAACAGAAACGATGGACTGTGAGTGAGGTCTTCCCTTTATACTTAATCAATCCTAGGGACGTAAACAGATAGAAGACCTTTTAGAGGACCACAAGAAAAAGCTAAGAGAAATTGAAGGGCAGCTTCAGGCTGAGGGCACGTCATCATTTGTTTCTTCGATTCCTTTCAAAATACTGCTAAATTGAACTAAGATATTCTCAATTTTACTCAGAGAAATAAAACCATTTTAAGAAATATTTAGAAATAGTATTAGAATTAGAAATGGTATCAAGCAGGGTTAATATCGACAGAATCTCCACAAAAGAAGAAAAAATGTTTAAAAAACCGATTCAGAAGTGTTATACTGTGCCTTCTTTTAACACTCCGATCGGGCTGATGAAGGTCCGTTCTTGGAAGACTTTGCGGTAAGTGACTGTTTCCCCGTCTCGCGAAACTGCCCCTCAAGAAATTGGAGGTGAGGTAGGTTTTTCAAAGGCCTGGAATAAGGGTGGCTATTCTTAATAGCTTCGCCAAATTTCACAAACACAAACCTCCTCATCCGGCCAAACAGCCAGTTACTTTGGCAACCCCATTCTGGCAGAGGCCTTAAATTTCCTATAATTAATAATTGTCCATACCATATTTTTCTAACAGGCAGTTGAGGAACAGGACCTGCTATTCCCAAATCGCAATGGGAATGAGATGTTTATAAGGATTTCAAATATTTGCTAAATAGAGCCTTGGCTTTCTTAGCCTACCCTGACTACAAGATGGAATCCCTGTAATTTTCGGAGAATTTTGTCAGAAAAAAAAATAGTGTCAAGCCACTGCCTTATGCCGAAAATCCTGTATGACAATGCGGACATTGCCGAAGTTGTTGGCCCATTCCCGTAACCAACACAATCATGCCATTTATGAAAATACTTTCGGGTTTTGGGCCTCAAAGACCTTGGCGAGGCGATACCTCAATACACAGAAGACAGAGTACAATTCCACTTGCCCTTCGCTGACTGCTCCGGGTACTTGTCACCCTATCATAGGCATACGGTATGTATTGGAAAAAAATATTTTCTCTTTGTTCGGAGAAGTAAAGATGAAGATGTATACTACCATTCCTCTACTAGACCAAAAAGGACTGAATCAAGAAGGTCAGCTCCAGGTGAAAACTTGCTGATAACTGAATCTTGATGAGAGTTGAGGGGAGGAATGGAATCCTCGGTATATCATCAGAAAATAAATTCTATTTGTGGACAAGACGAATGTACTTCCGCCAATGACAGCGTAAACACGAAACTACTACAATAGATAGAGAAGGGCTGCCTTTTAAAACCTTCCTACTTTGAGATCTGCTGGAAAGACAAATAAAAGATGAAAGAACAGGATATGGAATTTGCCATCACTTGAAGAAAGAGACAAGATCTAGGAGAGTTTGAAAATATGAAGAGGAGAAATAAACTCGTAAAAGGCAAGGTTGAAGTAATGAGTGATCGAGTTAAAATATCGATAGAAAAAGAAGAGACAACGAGAGACAATGAGAAACAATAAATGACAATATATTTCAATATATAGCAATTGGATAACAAGAAATTTTTGAGGAGAAATTTTAATATCTTCATCTATTTTAAGATCTCAGAAGACAGTTAAAAAGAATTCGTAGCATAATGGAAATTCAGAATTGTAAGTCCCAAGCAGGAAATACCTTTAGGAAAGGATGATATTCGTAAATAACTTTTATGGAATTTTTGAAAAAACTTCTCCGAAATTAGTCAAAATTTAAGAAATAAATCTAATGTGAAGTGATAAATAGTAGATTCATTTTAAATTTTTATTATATATTATATATATATTATATATATAATTTATATATATATAATTATAGTATATATTATGATTTATATATATAGTATATAATAATATTTTAATATAGTATATATAATATATAAAATTATGCATATGTATCTGATATATATAATTTGCCATGCTTAATTAAACATTATAGAAGTCAAAAATTTATAAAATTAAAAATTTTATTGCGAGAATTTCTGGCTGTTTCCAAGGTTTTTTTATAGAGATGACTTGTTCAAGATTGATAATTAAATTTTTAAATTTATTTAAAGGCGTTATTTTTATATAAATATGTTATATATTATATTATATTATATTATATATATATATAATATTAAATAATATATTATATATATTATATATATATATATATATATATACTTATATATATATGCATACCCTTGAAAACATATATCAGAAATAAGATTTTAAGAATTTTGAAAAAAGTTTAAGTTCTTAATTTCAATACTTATTTTCTTGTTTTTTAAGGTTTTTTTAAGTTTTTTAAGGAAAAGAAAATATCATAGACCTTAAGCTAGTTTTAAATTCTTTCTAACAATTTTATTTAGATATTTATATATATTATAATAGCGTATATAGAATATATATATAATAGTATATATATATTATATATATATTATATATATATATATATAATATAATATAATTATATATTATTATATAATTATGTGGTTTAATTTAAGCTATTATAAATTTAAGAAATTTGAAAAAGTTTAAGTTTTTATTTTTAATAGATTTATTTAACACTTTTGAAAACAGAAAACTCGAAGAATGCAAATGGGAAACACTAGTTTGTTTTTAATTTTGATATTTTATTCTGTTCTTAGTTTTAAATGCTTTTTAACCAACATTTATATATGTTGATAAATTATCTTTCAGTTAATTATATATATATATATAATATATATTATATATATATATAGTTATATATATTATATATATATATATTATATATATAGATATATATATTCTTTGTGGAGATCAATTAACATTATAAATGTTAAGAATTTGAAAAAGTTTAAGTTTATTTTAAAGATTATTACACTTTTTTAAAGGTTTTTTTATAAGTTTTAAGGAAAAGAATATATAGGTTAAATTTTGAATTTTTCTTTTTTTTGTGAAGGAATTATTATATATAATATATATATATCAATATAATATATATATATATTTATATATATAATATATTTATATATATATATAATATATTTTATTTAATTAAACTTTTCCATTGAATAATTTTCCTATAACCCTTTCTCGTCTCATTGATTGATATTTGTTTATATTGTTGGTCTTTTTTTTTTTTAAGTAAATTAAAGAAGGAATTGGATATCCACAAAATTTTAAAAATCCACTCCAACTACAATAACAATAGACCTTCGTCAGCAAGATACCCTCTCCCTAAACGCAGCGATGCCTAAACTATACTTTACTTGAGCAAATTAACAATTTAAAAATTTATATATAAATATTAAACATAACATTTAAATATTAAAACGGTACGGGTTGGGCATCGCTGCTTTAAGGGGAGATAATACCAGCTAAATAAGCTGGGGGGATTGTATGCTGCTGGAAGAATTATTGAGAAAGTGGATCAAATATAAAATGTAAGTATTATTTTTTTGCAAAACCTAAAAAATTAAAAATTATCATTTTTGAGGGCTAAAATCTGTTCAAAGTACTGAGCTTATAGGGCCTAAAATCATGTTAATTAATATATTAAATATTAATACATTACATATTTTATTACTATTAAAACGTAACGTGGTTTGGGCATCGTGCTTTTATAGGGAAGATAATACCATCTAAATTAATAAAAATTATAAAGCGATTTTCTACTTTTGTAGCATTTTATTGGTAAATGGGTCATCTTGGATTTACCAGATAGGGAAGTATATGTAATTTTTTTTTATTGGTCGCCAAGGGTGCTAGAAAGAAACTATAGGTTACCCATGGAATTGGGAGGCGTTAAGCTAACACCCTATAACGCTTTCGGGCGTCAACATACGCAAGCGTCAGTAATGGCAAATGAAATAATGGCTACATACACAGCAATATTCTTACGGGACCATGCCAGAAAATTTTAGTCCTAATGTGTTACAATAACAATATTTTGGTCCCCGAAAACTAAAAAAAAAAATTCTGAATTTGCTTAGGAAATAGCTTTAATAATTGTTTGGCGGCTAACATTACTGGTAGTAATTTTGAAATTTAGGTTCCGGCGACCCTTCCATCTTCTTTTTTTTTCAACGTTAAAAAGATAAATAAAAAAAATTTTAATCATGTGGATCGAAATGTTAAGAAGCATTATTTGAACTGCTTGTAAAACTTCGTAAACTAATTTTTGAAGAATTTTTTTGCTGAAGTTTGAATCTATTGTGCGTACGTACCACCGTGTACACATATGCAAGTTTAACATTAAATAAATTGTTTCTTCTAGTTGTGTAGCAATTTGTTAATTGGTAAAAGGAGAGTAGTATGACTCTTGAAACCAGTATGGGATGGATAAGTAGATTGCTTTTTTCCTTTCCTTTTTATTTCTTCGGTCCCCGCCAAGCGGTGCTAAGAAAGAAACTAAGGTTCTACCTTTTTGCATACTGGGAGGCCCACTAACCCCTAATAACGCTCGGGGCGCACCAACAAAAAATCCGGACTCAACGAAAATTAATGAAATTGCTGGTATGGCTATTAAATAAACAAGTCTTCTCCATTGACCGCCCCAGCGAAACTAAAAAAACAGAATATGATGACATTCTTGGTAACTATAAGTACTTATGAAACTGGCGTTGGCAAGGGGCTTTATCTGGGACGCAGTTTTAAAAATTTTACCGCTCCCCATAAAGATACTCTAATGTTTTCCCCTTTCGCGTAACTACTAGCAATGAATAATGCTATAATACACAGCAAATTCTAAACGGGACCATGCCCAGAAAATTTAGTCCTAATGTTACATACACATATTTTGGTCCCCGAAAACTAAAAAAAAAAATGTTTTCTGAATTTAGCTAGGAAACTAGCTTAAATAATGTGGCGTAACATTCAAATTGTTAGTAATTGAAAATTCAATCGCTCTACAAACCAGTCAATTCAAAAACGACCTTCACTAAATCTCCTTTTTTTTCACCTAAAAAATACATAAAAATTCTTTTTAATCATGGGACGAAAACAATGATGTTTTTATTTTTATGAAGCCAATATTTTGACCGCTTGATAACTGTAACCAGTATTTAAAAATTATTGCATCATGAAATTTGAATCTATTCGTAGTAACGTACCACAGTTTGTACAAGATTGCCAATTAACATTAATAAATGTTTTCTAGTTTTGTAGCATTTTATTGGTAAAAGGGCCATCTTGGATTTACCAGATAGGGATGTATATGTAATTTTTTTTTTTTTTTATTTTGGTCGCCAAGGGTGCTAGAAAGAAAACTACAGACGTCTACCTATCGGGAATTGGGAGGCTTAGACTTCTTAACCCTATAACGCTTACGGGGTTCCCAGCGTTCGAACATGCCGACACAACAAATATATCATTGGTGAATTGCGTGCCTTAGGTCTAACAGTTTCAGGAAGCCAATGGGAAACTAAAAAAAACATATCAATGATTCTTAGGATAACTAATAAGGTTATAGTTATGCTTGGGGGTGCAGAGGCGATTAAAATGAGAAGTCATAAAAAAATACAGAAAAAAAAAAAACATAACTGTAATTCTCTGTCATTTAAAGTTAATTGCATCAACAACTTTCTAGATTGTTAGTATTTCATCTTCACGCGGACAAGCCAAAAAGTTAAGTCCTCAATGTTACATACACATATTTTGGTCCCCAAAAACTAAAAAAAAAATTTCTGAATTTAGCTCGGGACACTAGTCTTAATAATTAGTGGCGGCTGAACCCATTATTATTAATAGTAATGAATTCGTCACATCAAGGAAAAATTCTATCTCCATTATTTTTATTTTTTTTTCCCAAAAAAAAATAAAAAAAAAAATGAAAATTTACAAATTTTTTTTATTCAAATCGTTAAAACTCTAAATTTAAAGGCAGAGCAACACTAAAGTCTTTCCATGGACTAAGATTAGCAGAACAACCGGAAACCTTAACAACGCGATTTCCCCCGCGCGTTCAAAAAAACACAATTTCAAGAACGCCGGAATGAAAATCGAATCTTATGAAAAGATCTGCTGCAATATTGGGTTTAAGGTAATTTTGGGATTGGCACGTGGAATTTATTTTTTACATATAATAGGGCAAAGATTTTACCGGGGAAAGTCCCGGAATGCTGTTCAGTCAAATAACCCGACTCTACCACTCGAAATTCCGGGCCCACAAAGTCGGGAGGGGGTCGCATTCGCAGGTGCGAAAAGAAATTCCGGCGTCGCTGATCGATTTTTGTGTAAGGACCTAAAATTTTAACATATAAAACCTTATTTCACAAACCTAATACGGGGCATATTGATCTGTAGTGGAATGGTTCTTCAAGCGATCGATCAAACCAAGGCCTCACAATTCCCCTTGTGCAAGGTTCTCAGAAATTACTACTTAAAAATTCATTTTTCTAGAATATCCTAAACCGACGTTCAAAGTCCTCCAAAGTGTGCCATACTCGCCTTCACATCAACATGGACCCCAAAAGTTCTTTTAAAACTACCGCGCCCTATTAGAGAATTTTGTACCCTTCTCAATACTATAGCTTCCACACGCACACAAATGAATCCTGAAATTTTTACTAATAAATCTAGAAATCGTAGGGTTTCCCTACCTAAAATTTTAAAAAATTTCATTATCGCTAGAAAATAACGACCTTGAAAGCTTTAGGATAAAGGTGCGATGTGGCAAATTTGAGCAATTCAAGTACCCATTTATTGCAACACGCCAAAACCTAAAAGTTAAATCACGGATGTAAACTGAATTTTAATTGGCAAGTTTAGATATAGGGTTCTTCCTGTTAACCTATTTAAATATTTCAAACATAATATTAACGAGCTTCTAAATACAAATATTCAAAGTTGCCAAAAATAAAGCTTCTATTTTAAATAGATACTCTAAAATTAATTTACATCAGATTTTGATCAATCAAAATGCTCTTTTCTTCGTGTATAAACCTTTTCCTGTTCGTTTGCCTTGCAAGTGTACACGTATTTGGTAATTTGGCGTAATTTTGTTTCCTGTTTTTTATTTCACGCGATTGCAGAGGTGCAAATTTAGCTTTTACGGTAAGGTGTGATGATCATGACCTGCAGGTAATTTTTGAAGCTAATAGCTAATTAAAAGTTATAAAAATTTTTGAATGCAAATTTTGCATGTTAATTACTCCATAATTCCTCTTTTCATGGTTTCTTTTGAAGATTTCGAACTACTACATATATAATTGAAAATTATATTAATTTCTTTACCAAAATTAACCGTGAATTGTGGCTTAGTGGTAGTAACCACGAAAAATGGGGAAGGCCTTTTAATTAAATGGGGAGTGCTAAAAGGGTATCATGGTTTCCAATGTGTCGAGGCAGTCGTTTAGAAAGGTAGGAACTTGAAAATTGTTTTCAGTTGAAATTATCATCCGTGGTGTTCTACAATTATTCCCCAAAGTCAAATTCGTACAGTTTTCCTTTTAAAAATGTCTATTCGGAAGCAAACGGTAAATACCTTTCATTAAGAAATTTAATAGGGTATGTATCTTCTTATGGCCTACCTTTCCTATACATTTCACAATTTCAGCTCTAGAAACTAAGCTAGGTTTAGGTTTTTGCCCGATAGGCTTAACTTTTAGGAAAATTTTTTAAGGATTACTCTAAATTTATTACAGATAGGTTCTAATTTGGCACTAGGGTGTGCCGTCATAGTGCCAATAATATGGTGTTAATATCAAAATAATTAACTTATTAAATAATTTTGTGTATTCTTAATTTCTTTTTATTCTTTCCAGGCAATTAAACCTTGTTAAATATTTGTCATTATGAGTGAATTTATGCATGCTAGGAATTTTTTCAGGCTTTTTTTAAGATTAATAGAAGAAGGCATTTCATTGCCTATTAATTTAGAAATACTTGCCAATGGCAAGGAGTACAAAATATCCGACAAGGTTGTTAAAGAAAGTTACTTCACAGGCAACTCAATTCACGTAACGTTTATAAACCT
>JABUQX010040983.1:55000-67393 GCA_015478945.1 Trachelipus rathkii | reverse complement strand
ATATTATATATTTAATGAAAAGAAAATTGTAAAATAATTTTTCTAGAAATAAAATAAATATAATATCGTTGATTCGATATTGAAAATAAAATTTGATATATCTAATAATATATTCGGCTGAATAAATATATAATCGTAAAAAGTTTCCTAGAATAAATCTAGGTAGTCAATAAAAATATTAATTATCTAGATAATAATCTCGTACTCTCTTCAACATCACTTATATATGCTTCGTGGATTCGTTGTTCTATCGTACATTGGGCTTGTTGGATCGTTATCAATAATTTATTTTTTGTTAATTTTTTTGTTAATTTCTCTATATTTTAATAATGATATTGAGTCAATAAGGAGATTTTATACTCACTCTCTCCTTCAAGGTCACGGGATTCGAACATGACTCCCGCGTCGACATGAAGTTATATCATACCGGATGCTCTAAACACTATGCCATCCACGTCCCCATACCAACGTACCCTAAAAAAAAAGAACGCTTCGAGCGTAGTTTTTAAAGCTCTATCACACCGGTTATTTACACTCATCCCATTATAAATGCTGAATACTCATAGGACCTATATTGAGAGGGCCCTATTATATTATACCATTATTTAAATGATAATGAGTCAATTAGGAGATTATTAACTCTCTAATACACATCAAGCGGGATTCGATACATTAGACCTCTATACGGTCGTCAGAGTTATCAGAATATTATATATAACAGAGATGATGTTCAACCACACTTCAGCTCGAACCCCATATTAAATAGAAACGCTTACAAGCCGTATATTCTAAAAAAATAATTAATGAGATATACATGAAATAATGACATCATCGGTTCTCATTATGGTATATATAAAAAGTGTATAGTTAATATATAATTTTTAGAGTTATCAAAAAATAATAATTAAAAAAAAAAAGTCTGTTTTAAAATATTTTGTAGTTTATTTACAATCATAAGGACATAGTATATATATACTATGATTAACTCATTATGTTAAGTTGTGCAGCTACGAAATCACATTGAATATTATTATATAAAGTATAATAAAAAAATTTCCAACTTCCCCCCTTAAAGATTCTCCATCATTTATAACGAATTAATTTAATCACTGAAAATATTTTCATGATAATTATGTACAGATAATATTAATGTATTAATATATCATCTAAATTAAATAACTTAAAATAACTGGACGGGGTAGACCGGCCCGCCATCTTTAGGAGGAGGGTGATTCCAGTCCACTCTAATATAAAATAAAAATTTATTAATAAAAAAAAAAATTTTTTTATACGCGTATCTATTTAATAGACCAGCTGGTATAAGTAACTATCATATAGTTATTTATTTTATTATCATTACTATTAATTTCTTAAGAAAGTTTTAAAATTATCAAAATATATATTAACATAAATATATAGACTGATTGATTTCAGATATAGAAATTTATCACTTTTGAAAATGTTGAGTTTTTTTTAACTTCGTTATATTATATAATTGAAATAATATTGATATGGATTTTAATTATTATTTTTTATTACACTTCGATATGTTAGCTTAAACTAGGCACAGTTAAATTTATTGATCACCAACAGTAATTAGATGAGCATATAAATCAAGGGAGGCCTAACTTGAGTCGATTCACTACAGTCCGTAAAAATTGATGATTTATATAGTGAGGTAAGTATGGCCCACCTATATGCTTTTCTAATATTATTTATAATATTATATTGAATATTTTCTATGTTAATAATTAAATTTAAATATATATAATATAATATAAGTTACTTATGATTATATATGCTGCAAATAAGAAGCTATAATACAATGTAAGATTTATTAAGTCCAATATATCACAAAGAACTGAATTCCACAGCATATATAAGTCGGAGGTGATTAAGTCGAAGAGATAGTGATATTGGACTTACTCTGCTTGTACTTTGTGTCTCATTTACTATCTTCGATGATATATTTGATACATTTAGATATAATGATGAAGTGGTGATAGCAAATGTGTGTGGATTTGATACCTAACCTAAATCATCTATTATGTAAATCTGTTTTAGTCAAATTAAAATATTAAATTTGAGAATTATAAGTACGGTTCTATATGAATGGACTTTTAATGACGGTATGGATTCGCATTGCAACTACCCTCACTGCGTGTAGTGTATTCGGAAACAGGCGATCTCACAACTGTTCCTCACGGAAGGTCTGTCTGTAGAGCTTCTATAAACTCTTTTAGTCTCACTAGAATGACAAATGATTTCAGTTCTGAGTGTGTGTTCTTTATTGACGTTTTTTACTATTTGTTGCCTGAATTATGAAAAAATAACTGCTCTCGAAAGAACAATACTCATTGCGCGGCCATTTGAGCTGTGAGACGAGTCTCATCTGTGAGGGCTCCGTGAAATAGGTCGTACATTCTATACGAACGAGAGACGCTTTACTCTTTTTTCAATTTATGTATATAAAGGGTATCAATTCGTCCAACTTTAGTGCTAGGTTAAAAATAATAATCAATATAGTGAAAAAAATGAATGTTATATATGCAAATTTATATTACCAACCTAAAAATGTGTCAAAATATTTTATGCGAGAGAAGACACAGAGCAGGAGTCAAATCGGAACGCAATAATCAGAATTATCATTATATTATTCTGTATATTATGATAATGAGATTGAACTAAATTCATAATTCTTTTCCCCAGAATTGTGTAGCTTTTTATATGACAAAACCGATGTTTTGTGAAAACTATCTGTAAGATCTTAAGTAATCAATGAGATTAAATATTTAATTTATAAAATTCTAATATTGCTAGATTCGCTGAACATACATTTAGTGGATTTATGACATGATACAGCTCGAGATATGTTTCCTGATTCAAACCCGCTCTATATGTTGGTGATACCTGTGGTGCACTTATCTCAAGGTTGGGGTGAGAGAGGAAGTTTGCAAATTTAATTAAGTCATATCACTTATCACTCATTACGGAATTTTAGTTGCAGAACGTCAATATATTATTTTTTGTAAGTGACTTATAGCACCCCGTACTATAATGTTTGACAGGTTTCATAGAGAATATTAATATACAAAAATTATTCATCCGACTGAGAAGTGGTCAATTAGGTTTGAATAGTCGGGAGACGAAGATATATAATTTACAAATTACATCGAGAATTGGATACTCATATGAATCACACGCAAGTATGCGACTGTTCTGTGATACAAATGAATTTGAGTGACATGGACCAGTTTTTTACGTTTTCTTTCTCCCAATGAATCGCATTAAATATTTAAGCTAGTCTTCCTCTTATAGAGGAGATAGAAAACGCTGTACCTTTGCTCGTTCACCCGTCTTGTGGGTGTTGGGTTCTCTCAGCACCTTCTATTCGTGGATTGAACATTGTATGTACCCTTGCATTGCATCTATCTCTGTCCCTTCATGGTGTGTCACTTACGAGCCCAAAACTAAAAAAACAGTTCTATTTGTAGATATTTTATCTTCTCTATTAGTCTGGTTGCTTGTTTCGTTCAGAGAATAACAACCGAGATAAGGAAAAAGAATTAATAAGTTGTTCTTATAATCTCTACCAGATAGTTGAGCATGAATCGAGAGTCGTTTCGGAATTTTTCTTCGAGCACTTGCATATTTAAGAGAAGTATTGAGTACGAATCATAGATTAAATGATCGAAAATGTTTTAATAAATTATAATGTATAAGAACTATTGGTTAGACTATTTGATTAATCAATCGTCCGTCTCATACCATACCCAGTATACTATCTAGGATATAAAATGTGCAGTGACTGCTCGTGTGCATACACTCACATAAAAAAGAAAAACATAAACAACCTAACTAGACCATTAGAATCACTAAATTTATCGCAGTTTTTTACAACATAGATAAGCGATCCTTCTTTTCTCAGAGTCCATATCTCATTACACCTTTGCCACTGCTCATAATCCTTCACTTGTGAGATTAAGTTCATAACTCCAAAATCATAAGCATAGTAATAATAATAAATAAGATCAACCCTAACGTCTAAATAAAAAACAATACACCTATAGAAATTAAGAGTAAATAAGCAAAAGTAAAAATTTTGGTATGTAATTAAAAAAAATTTCACAATATTTTTCCATGAAACGAAAGTTTCAGTATGAGTCCAATAGCGTTTCATTTAAAAAGAATCAGTTCATAGATTATTGTAAGAGTATAATTTACCCGACAGGAAATCTGGTTCTGATAGAAATATTAGGTGAGCCTCGATGGGCTGCATTTTACTACGCTCATTCTCTCCTTAGTATGAGAGGTATTGTGATAATGATTTGTTATGTATTTATTGATCATGTTGGCTCATGGATTCCTGCTTCCTGTGCATACCTAACAAAACTTGTCATGATCATGGAATATGAGGGCCTGAATAGAACCTCAGTAAAGCGTTAAGAATGCATATCCAAAAGGAAAAAGATCAAAATGGTATGTTTGATAAACATATTTTGGACTGGTAAGACTTTAGTGTTCTATTCTTGTATACAGAAAGTGTTCATTTTCTTTATTTCTTTTACAATATAATTCTCTTTTAATTATACAGACACCTGTAAATTAATTCTCAATAAAACTGGGGTGTAATTAAACCTGAGGTACACTGCTGATAGATACTCATTTGACCGCCCATTTCATTCCTTGTTAAAATATGAGGAAGGCTAGTATTCAGATTAATGTCTGATGCACTGCAAGAGTCTCCCCTAGGTCCCTGTGGCCCTACAGCATAAATTCGACAGCTAGTAGGACACTTATAGACTTAAGCAATGCTTGGGTCTCTCTAGGTCTTCAGAGGTGGGAAAGCAGATACTGTAGAAATTATGCATATACTATTGAAGGAAGGTGGTTACTTAGCGGACTTACGCGTATTCTTAATATAATGAACTTAACATGGCATATTCGAAATCTCGCGAACTTCAGGAATCTATTATCATCATGTGCCTACTAGATAGAAAAAATAACTATCGTGCACTAAACTATTTTTTGTCGATATTTGACATATTATGATCATGTATCATGGAAGACCGTACACTCGAATCTCTCAGTGTAAAATCGAATCATAAAAGAGGTTAAAAGACGGTTTTCTAGATAATGCTCTCCTTTCTCAGAGTATGTATAAATAGAAGAGAGTAATATGAAATAAGAATATGAATAGTAGATAGTAGAGAATATCCAGGAGGTGCAGGACGTGATTTCACGGGACTGTAGCGGTGTACTTTTTGAACCTTTTGTGAAAGAATGATACTAATCGTTGCGGGTCCTCACATTTGAGAACTGACTGGTTCATTGGCAAATTAAATTAATATGCAAGGCGTGTGGTGTATGCAACTTCTGCGGATTTCGCGGATCATGAAGACAGGCGTATCCTAAAATCGGTATCTAACTATTCTACTAGTATTCGACGTAATTAATGATTATTTTGAGTAGTACAATGTAACTTACATACTAGTTATAATCAGATTTATTATAGATATTTATAATAAAATTTATCTTTTATATATATATATAATCACTACTACTACCTGTCACAACAGTATACAGAGTGTCCCATTATTATGGATATTTGTCTGATTGAGTACTAATTAAATACTATATATAGTTGGAAGATACATATATTATCAACTCTTCTACGTAATAATATAATGATAGGACTAAAAAATGTAAAGGACACATATAGAGTTATAATATATATAAATCATATAAATTCTAACAAGCTAATATATATAATATATATATATATTATATATAATATAAATGTATGGCGACCAGTAGTCATTAAGGTATTGAAATTACAATTCCAAGAACTACGAAAGTTCCAAGAAACAAGTTCGAGCTGTGTTTAGAAGTGAATACTCGAACTAAAGTTTCTGAGATCCAACCTGAATCTTCTACAGACTATATCTTTTCATAGGGTAAAAAATGCTTGTTCCTGTTCATAGGGCAGATATTGGCGCAGAGAATTGACTGTGCGTCTTTGCTTAGTCGCCTTTTTAAAAATTGTTGCGCTTATGCGCCTTTTGCGGCCTATAATTGATAGTGCGCCATAGGCGCATGGGCGCAACTCGGTGGCGCAACGCCAAGCATTCTGATAATAATAATATATATATTTATGTATATATATATACTAACTATATAGTATATATATATATATATATATATATATATATATATATATATATAATATTATATATATATATATATATATATAGCATTTTCTAAGTTTTTTTTATCCTACGTTAATTGATTTATTGATGATCTGGTTTCTACGTTGACTGATCAATTTCTCTCTGCATTATAGAAACCACTATCATATATCTAACTCAGTATCATTTTTTCAATAGTATAATACACTACTATGATGAGGGTGCCAATGTATTAGCAGTGGAGGGTGATTTTTACTAATATAAAGGAGATACATGATTCGAGAGGAAAAAAGTTACCTTTGCAACCAACTCCGGCAATTTCTTTATAGATCGGAGGATCACTTGCCAGGAAAGCATCTAGAGGCCTGAAGCGCTGATGACGTCATAGCTACTTAAAAAGGAGGATCGTGAGTGCGTTTTCTGTGGACAGAGTGTCCGAGTTTAAATGCGCTCGGTGACGGCTAAAGATCAGAATAGCCTAGTTACGCTTCTCGTGATATAATATAATATATTATAGTATATATATATATTATATAATACTTAATAATATAATAGTAATTATATATATATAATATAATAATATAAAATACTCAATAAATATAACTGCTATGATCGAGTACTATATTATGTATACTTATTAGGGTCATTAATATAGTGATTAGATTAAAACATTAAGCTACAATAAGACATTAAGAATAAAGACAGTAAGAAGCCACATGGGGCATATTACCCGTCAATTATATATATATATGAATAGATATATAATATTATATATATTAAGTATTCCACTACTAATTATTTATATATATTATATATATAAATTAATATTATATTATATATATATAATATATATAGAGTATAATAGAGTCTATATAGTATATATATATATGTATTCATCTATCCTCTTCAACGAGTTATCTGGAATTAGACCCGGATATTAAGTGTCTAATTGCGGACTACTAGGCGACCCACCTAGATGATTTGTTTCGTTGCCAGCTCCCCTAACGGAGACCCTAATCTAGATTTATTGTGGTTGCGTACACGAAGACCTAACAAAATATTCTATTGTGCTGCCTCCCACCTAAATCCTAAGCTATACAGTTTTTTTAAGTAATAAATTGTTAAATTAATTTAGAATAGATAAATAAATTTTAATAAAAAACAATAAGAAAGTATGATTTTTTGCATATATATATAAATATATATATATATATATATATATATAGTTAATATATATATAATAATATATATATAATATATGATATATATAATATATATTATACTATATATATAAATATATATATATATATATATTATGATATATAATAATTTATTCATATATAATTTATATGATGTCTACACTTAAGTTTCTTTCTAACCTATCGATATTTAAGTTTTGTAAAATCGATTTTCGCTATATGTGTACTATTCAGATTATATCCAAGATACGAGAATGCTAGAATTTATCTCTAGAAACATATATCGCTGTATATATTATATATATATATATTATACTATATAATATATATATATATATATATCTATATATATAATAGACGAATATATAATAGTATAATAAATATATATTACTATTATATATATATATATATATATGATAAATATATATTATATATATATAATATATAATATATATAATATAAGATGGACTTCATTGAGTATTATTGGAGACCTTTCAAATATCTACTGTATATATAATTTGAAGGTCATACAAATTGTTTTTACTTGTGGTACATGTATAGATAGAGCATTCGTTCGTAATAATTGTTAGTATTATTTATCGAGTTTTCGAGAATTAAAGTTGCGATATCTTGAAAGATATATACGTTATTTAAAAGTTTGTGAGAAAATGATTATAGTGTTGTTAGGTATGGCAACCGCTAATGATTACAGGTCTTTTTTGGATACTAACTGTCAATAAAAATCGTTCGAAGATCAAGCACGTGAAGTCAAGCACATAGGTGTGAAATTAACTCTTGAAATAACAGAAAGCGAGACACAGATTGTTCTAATAATTTTTAATATGATAGCTTGAGTAAAAATCGAGTGTAACGTAAGATTTATAAAAAACATGATTATATATATATTTATTGTATAATTACACAAATATTTATATTTTTTATTCTAAATATTGCTATGATACCGATGAGCTAGATTATGTCTTTCTTTTTAAGCTAATACGTATATATCATAATATATAATGTATATATTATATAATATATATATGATATTATTTATATAGTATATATATTAATATATATATATATAATATAATAATATATATATCAATATATATAATATATTATTATAATATATTATAATATATTATTATATATTATTTCATAATATAGGTATATAATTATGTATATTAATTATATATATATTTATATATATATATATATTATATATATATATTATATATTAGATATATATATATATAATATAAATATATTTAAGATTTAAGTATTTAATAATATATCATATATATATATATAAATTAATAATCGCTTCTATAATGTTTTTTCTATAAACTTTATTATATTATATTTAATTAATATATTATATATATATTAATTATATACCTGTATCCCTCTGATATATATTGTATATATATTATTATATATATATATACATAAAACATACATATATTTATAATAACTAGATTTATAATATATATAATATATATATACCAGATAGTATATATTATATTAATATAGTAAATATCATAATTATTTATATATACATTTACTTGAGCATTTGATAAGTGTAACACTAGGCACTTGGTGTAACCGTCGCCGACCAAGGCCCCCTGCACCATCCCCCGACTGAAAAAAATTCCGCTGGAGGGGAGCGGCAATCCTAACTTTTTATGGGATAATAAATTTTACTATGTGAGAAACATATGTTGGAATATGTTTAAAGTACTGAAAACATAACACTATGTATGAATGTTAGTGTGATCTTTATGTGTGAAATTATTAACTGATGTATTGTAACTGATCTACAATGTGATAGGAATGGAATTTTGTAAATTATTCGCAGATGATACTTGGTCTGACCAAGCAGCCAAGTGGGTCGCGTACTTACCGGGAAAGGCATTAGGGTTAAAGCCGGCTAATGCCAGGGACTGCTGAAATAATTTTTCGTCTCAGCAAAAATTTTAATGTTTCTCCGAGATACTTAAGAATTTTGAGTTGTCGAATGCAAACCGAAATATGGATATGGGATATGTTTTCCGCTTGTTTACCGGGCACGAGAAACAAGGGATTATCATACACTTGTATCCCCCCTGGGAAAAAAAAAAAAAAAAAACAACACATTCCTCGGTCTGAATCCTCTGCGAAAAATGATAATAATTCAAAACTAATTTTTAAAAAAAAACATCTGTGGGCAGAAGACTTTGTCCTTGAGAAATTTCATTTATTAAACACTTGTTCACAAACTCTATATACTAACGAGGGGGCAAAGCTTTCAAAAGATTACCGGATGCGCAGAAAATCTAACTTTGAAACTTACGCAATGATAGCACTCTGAATTGGAGCATAAGGAAGTACCTCTTGACATAGATAATTATAATTTGATATGTTGCAAAAATAACTGGTAATCCTATGAGTCTTCACCTTACCAGGGTGAGTTTGGATTTCTTGCCCTCATAAACATAAAAACAAACAAGAGAAAGGTTGCAAGACAGTTTGAAGAAGAAATGTGAGAATTCTTGAAAAAGTAGATCACTAAATATTGAGAAGATCTGTTATTCGCATCTAGCCCAGGTAAAAATTATACAATAGTATGTGCACGTTAGTTCATTTATTTATTTCTTAACAATTTAAATTTGTGGTTTGTATATCTCTTATTATGTACAACTAGCAGTCTTGTACTCATAAATTGTTCCTTTGTCTAACCTTCATATTTCGAGCTTTGAACAATCTTAAATCAAAAGTGCAACTTACCTATTATAAATAAGTCCTTTTAGACAGAAGTTCTAACTAAAAATAACTAACGTGTCGTAAATAAAGATAAATAAATTAAAAATGTTACTTGAAAAGTTTTTTAAACAAAAATAGCTAAGGTGCCATAAATAAAGATAATTGACTTATATAATGTTCCTTTATGAAGAAGCTCTAAACAAAATAAGCTACGACGATGATTGTATCTTTTCTTTAATTCGTTTATTTCTTGATCGTTTTCTAAAGCAAAAACTAACTATAATTAATATAATAAATTGAATTATATTAATGCTTCTTTGAGAAAGAAGTTCTAAACAAAAATAGCTAAGGTGATATAAAAGAAAGAATAATTGACTTATAATAAGTTCCTTTAGAAAATAGTTCTAAACATAAAATAGCTAAAGGTGATATAAATAAAGATAAGCTTCATAATAATGCTCCTTTGAGAAAGAAGTTCTCAAAAAAATAGCTAAGGTGCCATAAAATTAAAGATAATTGAAATATAATAATGTTCCTTTAGAAAGAAGTTCTTATAATAATGTTCCTTTAGAAAGAAGTTCTAAACAAAAATAGCTAAGGTGATACAAAGATAATTGACTTATAATAATGCTCCTTTAGAAAGAAGTTCTCAAAAAAAATAGCTAAGGTGATATAAATAAAGATAATTGACTTATAATAATGTTCCTTTAGAAAGAAGTTCTAAACAAAAATAGCTAAGGTGATATAAATAAAGATAATTGACTTATAATAATGTTCCTTTAGAAAGAAGTTCTAAACAAAAATAGCTAAGGTGATATAAATAAAGATAATTGACTTATAATAATGTTCCTTTAGAAAGAAGTTCTAAACAAAAATAGCTAAGGTGATATAAATAAAGATAATTGACTTATAATAATGTTCCTTGAGAAAGAAGGTATGTATGTATACAAAAGGTGATAAATATAAGAAAATGACCTATAATAATGTTCCTTTAGAAAGAAGTTCTAAACAAAAATAGCTAGGGGGGGGGGGTGGGTTTTGATATAAAAACAGAACTAATTGACTTATTCAGCCGTCTTTTGAAATAAGTAACATAAATAGCTAAGGTGATATAAATAAAGATAATCGACTTATAATAATGTTCCTTTAGGACGAAGTTCTCAAAAAAATAGCTGAGGTGCCATAAATAAAGATAATTGACTTATAATAATGTTCCTTTAGAAAGAAGCTCTAAACAAAAATAACTTAGGTGCCATAAATATAGATAATTGACTTATAATACTGTTCCTTTAGAAAGAAGTTCTAAACAAAAATAGCTAAGGTGATACAAAGATAATTGACTTATAATAATGCTCCTTTAGAAAGAAGTTCTAAAAAAAAATAGCTAAGGCGATATAAATAAAGATAATTGAATTATAATAATGTTCCTTTAGGAAGAAGTTCTAAACAAAAATAGCTAAGGTGCCATAAATAAAGATAATTGACATAATAATATTCCTTTAGAAAGAAGTTCTAAACAAAAATAGCTAAGGTGATACAAAGATAATTGACTTATAATAATGTTCCTTTAGAAAGAAGTTCTCAAAAAAAATAGCTAAGGTGATATAAATAAAGATAATTGACTTATATAATGTTCCTTTGAAAGAGTTCTAACAAAAATAGGCTAAGGTGATATGAAATAAAGAAAACTTGACCTAGTAATGCAATGTTCCCTATTTTTTAAAAGGGAAAAGGGGGAAAGAAAAAAAAAATATTTTCCTCTTAAAAAAAAAACAAAAAAATAAGCTTAAAGGTTGATATAATAAAGACTAATTGACTTATATAATGTTCCTTTAGGAAATAAGTCTGAAACATAAAATAGCTAAGGTGATATAAATAAAGAAAAATCGATTATAATAATGTTCCTTTAGAAAGAAGTTTAAACATACCAATAACTAGGTGCCATAAATAAAGATTTTGACCTTATATACTGTTCCTATTAGAAGAAGTTCCTAAAAAATAGCTAGGTGATACAAAGATAATTGACTTATAATAATGCTCTTATATTAAGAAGTTCTCAAATAAAAATAGCTAAGGTGATATAAATAAAGATAATTTGAAATTTTAATAATGTGTCTTAGGAAAGAAGTTCTAAACAAAAATAGCTAAGGTGCCATAAATAAAGATAATTGACTTATAATAATATTCCTTTAGAAAGAAGTTCTAAACAAAAATAGCTAAGGTGATACAAAGATAATTGACTTATAATAATGCTCTCTTAA
>JABUQX010040983.1:42500-50000 GCA_015478945.1 Trachelipus rathkii | reverse complement strand
GCTACCATTTCCATTTTTATCTTTTTTTTTTTTTTTTAAAATTATATATATATATATATATATATATATATATATATATATATATATATATATATATATATATATATATATATAAAAAACAAAATTTTATATATATATATATATATATATATATATATATATATATATATATATATATATATATGGTTCTACTACTGTAAATCTCTGCCACATATGGTCATAGGCTAATAATTTTACTAACATTCAAAGATGTTAACAGAAAAAAATTAAAAGTATAGCAAACTATGTTGAAAACCACTAATTTCTGTGTTGTAATGAAAAATAGTTTTTTAAAAATGAAACTAACCTCATATGGACGAGTAAGATCATGTGTTACAAAATCCCTACTTTTCAGGAGTAAATACACAAAATTTTAATATAATATTTAAGGTAAAACGTACGTACCAAGGAATCTCCTAATATCCATGATCTGATGAAATTGAACTATAACTTTACACTGAGGCGGTGTTGAGTGATAATTTCAATGCTACTTTGAACCTTAAACACTTAATAAAGAATTGAGAATCCGACTGAGCACAAAATCTAGAATTTATATATACATATCAACATTAAAAAAACATAGATAGAATAACAACACAGTTCTTATCTACAAATTAAAAGAGCATATAAAATGAGTGAGAAGACCTCGTATCGTCAAGAGAAATGTGAGAAAATGACGATTGCAACTAGCCTTCGCCATATACTCGTGTATATATAAGTAGTTATAGAGGGGGGGGTAAGGATAGAGAGATATATATATATATATATATATATATATATATATATATATATATATATAAATATATTTAGTATATATATATATATATATATATATATATATATATATATATATATATATATATAGGTAAAGGTATAGCAACAGGACTCCACATATTTTCTGAAAAGATTCTAAGTCCAAAATCAATTATAAAAACTATATTCTATGTTTCCACATTTTTATATTTCTCTCTATTTTATTTTATTTAGGATATAAAATTATTAGCTACTTCTATATATTTTTTCACAGTTTCTTTATTTTAGTTTTACCTGGAGTTTATTTTGTTCCATTGGATATAATTGCAACAGAATTTCACTAAAAATCACTATAGCACACAACTGATTCAACTGGTGGTCCTAATTTGTCACGTAAGGAAATCAAAATTTAATAATAAAAATGTAAAGGTATGGAGGTAAATTCTGTCTTATTTTCTTCATTTCTGTTCAAAATATTTTTACTATCAATCTATCTCTATTCTCTTTACCTTCTCACCAATCAAATTTACCCACTTAAACAAAAATTTTCTACTCCGACTCCGACTCCACCCTCTTCAAAATTACCGACCCCGACTCCGACTCGACTCCGACCTTCTTTGAAAATTACCGACTCCGACTCCGACTCCGACTCCGACTCCGGGACCCGACTCCACCCTTGAAAATTTTCACCGACCTGACCCGACTCCGCCCTTTGAAAATTACCGACTTTGGACTCCGACCCGACTCCACCCTTTTCAAAATTACCGACCTGACTCCACTCTCTTCAGCCACCGACTTCCTCCGACCTGCGACTCCTTCTCAACCTTTATCAACCTGTCTCTATTCTCTTTACCTTCTACTCACCAATCAATTTACCCTAATAAGTTAATAAGTGCTAATTTTACAAAAGCCAAAAGGCTGAGTTATCTTAGGGCTACAAGAACTTCCTCAAAGAGCATAAATTCTTTGAAAACAACAAATTCAGGTAAGGCTTATGTAGATACACAATTGTACATATATATTATTTTTTTAGTTATTATATCTTTCAAAGAATTTTTGTAATTAATTTAATCTGCTTTAGATTAAATTTTCGTCAATTGTGTAATCTATATTGGTCTCAACGAACGGGTTTGTTGCAAGTTCTTGATAACTCGTGCCTATCAATTGCAAATTATAATCTAGCCAACTCCGAGGCTTATAGCAGTTATGATATTTTGTGTTCAGTATTATTAGTACAAAATTAACTTAAAATTAAGGTTTATTTGAACATATGAAAATATTAGAGACGGTAGAAGCCACATGGGCCTATCGAGACTAGACTATTGGTGTTTTTGTCCTAAGTTTAGTTAGTCCTAGTGTATTTAATTCAAAATTTGGTATGAGAGTTAGATAAGCAATGCATCATTGCCTAACCATTCCATTACAGTGATTTCCTAAAAAAATTCAAGCTCAAACTTAGGCCTAGTAGGCCTAGGTCATTTTCAACCTCAAATTTAAATTTTTTTTTTTTGGTCTTCTAGACCTTTTCAAAATTCACATCAAATAATTTGGCCTGGTGCTAGGTCATCTTTCATTTTTTCCTCAAAGAATTCAATTTCAAAGTTAGGCCTTGTAAGCCTAGATCAATTTTAACTTTAAAATTTATTTTTTTTTGGTTTCTAGACCCTTTCAAAATTCAGATCTAATAAATTGGCCTGGTGGTAGGCCATCTTTCATTTTTTTCCTCTTTCTTCAAGGTTTCATTTGTCCTTGGGTCATTCTAGCCAAATTTCAGCGAAAATGTCTGACCCAGAGATACAAGCCCTTCTTGATAGAGTTAATAAAAAATCTAAGCCTATAGTTCAAGCCATTTCATCCCTCAAGGCACAAGTAGATATTTATCTTAGTCAGATAGAGAGTAGGCCTACAGATAATAATAATAAAGATAAAGATGCAGTTTATGTAAAAGATCTTGTAGAGGAAGTAGAGTCCTTGTTAAAAGATATTAAACAAAAGGATACAAATATTATAAAAATATTTAATGATAATGAAGTTGACTCCCTCATTCCTGAGTTTCATAATGAGGAGTTGTGTAGTCAGATTCAGTACCAATGCTCGATTAAATCAAAATTAAGTGAATTAAAATTTAAAGGGGATCAAAATTCAACCCCTCAAAAAAATACTTGCTCTCATTTGAGTGAATCTGTTCTTAGAGCTATAGATTGTGGTTTCTTTGAGGGCAATGAAACTGATAAGTTTGCTTATAAAACCTTCATTTCAAAATTTAAGAGTTCCTTAGATTTACAGAAAAATTTAAGTGAATCCATTAAACTTCACTGCTTAAAAAATAAATTAAAGGGATATGCATACTCTCTGATTCAGAATCTTTCTATTAGTGACAATAATTATAATAAGGCTCTTGAACTTCTAGATAAAGAATTTTTAGACGAAAAATTTCTCATTGATGAAATCATTAAAAAAATAATTTCTTTAAAACCTGCATTTGACCCAACGTATAATGCGACAAGGGTTTACTTAAATGATATCAGAACATTAATATATGAACTTGAGAGTTATAACCTCAAATATCTTGAGGAGGCTACAGGATTAGTAGTACTTAGCCACATAGTTTTATCAAAATTACCTAATGTGGTAGTAAAGGAAATTACTCGCAAGTTGAATACCAATTACCCTGATTTAAATCAAATATTTAACAGCTACAATGAAGTTATCAAAAATATTGTTAAAACGTCAAATCATAATAAAGGTCAAAATTTCAATCAAGTCCCTTCCCATAATACTTATTCAAAATTTAAAAATATAAATACTTCGGATAAGCCTAATTATCAATTTAAAATTAATGAAAATCAAAGGACGAATGAGTCCTTAAAATCTAATAATAGGCCTGATTCTAATTCTGCTTTGCAGAATTTCAAAACTCATACTAATGAAGTTGGTGGAAATGAAGCTTCTCATAGTATTAATTCTTCCACTTCTAAAATCAAAGGTTATTCAAAATCATGTAAGTTTTGTTCATCCCAAGGTCATGTGATGACCAATTGCAATGTTTATCAAACCTATGATTTAAGAATCAAAAGATGTATTGAAATAAATCTATGCATCAAATGTTCAAGTACTAAACATACTGCAGATCAGTGTCCTGGACTTGAGGAGCAACTTTCTTTCAGTTGCCAAGTTTGCAATAAAAGAAGTCATATTACTGCTCTTTGTAAGCAAAGGAAAAGTTCCACTCTCACAAATGTATGTCTTAGTTTTAGCCAAAGTACCAATAATTTATATTTGTTGCCATCAATTACTATAAGGATTGGTAGAGGTAAAGTTTCGGCTTCAGTTCGATGCCTAGTCGACTGTGGCTCACAGAGGTCCTACCTTTCCAAAAGAGTGCTTGACAAACTCAATATATCTGTAGAGAATCATCAAAGCACTCAATACGATATAAAAACCTATTTAGGTGTTACCACCCGCAGTTTGAAAGAGACTGTTCTTGATGTATATATGGACCAGTCTTGTTTCACCCTTCCTCTTTTGGTTGATGAGGATCTTCAATTAAGTTATGAGATTAAGTTCGTAGATCAGGCTCTAATTAATTTAAGAAATAAATCTTACAAATTGGCTGATTCTGGCTATAAAGAGTCTAATAACTCATTTTTTGATTTGGATGCCTTAATAGGCATTGATTTAATAGAGTATTTTCCTCAACTAGAATTGATTAAATGTATGAGTGGATCTGCTTTTAAGTTAAGAGATGGTTCTATTATTCCATTTGGAAATATTACTAATTTTATATACAATAATCAAATAAGAGTTTCAAATCCACCATCAGTTGTTCAAAATCAAAATCACATTCATGTTCAAAATCAAAATCATTTGCAGGTTAACCATACTTTGGTTAATGCAGTCTTAAACCCTGTACATTCTTATTTTAGTCCTTTAAGCCACATTCTTACTAATTCAGAGGTAGAGCAAGGATTAGAAAACATGTTCAAATTGGAGTCCTTAGGTATTGAAGGTATGAATAATAATAAATCTGAAGATGATTTGAAACAGATTGAAAAATTCAAAGGTGGTATAGAGTTCAAAGATGGAAAATATCATATAGATCTTCCATGGATTGAAGATAAACTTCCCTTGTTGCCCTCAAACTATAACATTGCTCTTTCAGTACTTAATAGAGTTCATGAAAATTTAGAAAGAAAAGATTTAGTTAAAGCCTATGATGATGTCTTTCAGCAACAGTTAGCTGATGGTATTATTGAAGAGTTCAGAGTATCTCCCTCTGAGTATAAAAATTATATTTGGGTTCCTCACAGACCTGTTATCAAAACTGATCAGTGGCGGCTCTAGGGCAGGGCGACCTGGGCAATCGCCCTGGGCCCCGCGCCTTATAAGGGCCTCGCGCGCATGCAGAGGCTAACAGATTTAACGCCCCATATCGAGAGAGCTGCCAATATATATATATATATATATATATATATATATAAAAACATAATATATATATATATATATATATATATATATATATATATATATATATATATATATATATATATATATATATATATATATATATATATATATATATATATATATATATATATATATATATATTCCCATTACAATGTCCAGGGTTTAAACCAAGTTTGTTATTGTGCAGATTTTAATACTTTATATACTTGTGTATGTTTTCTACGAAAACATCGCCCAGGGCCCCGCAAAGCCTAGGGCTGCCATTATATTTGGGTTCCTCACAGACCTGTTATCAAAACTGATGAACAAGTATCAACAAAGGTCAGGCCTGTGTTTAACTGTTCTCTTAAAACTAACTCTTTACCATCTCTAAATGAGGCAGCCTATACTGGACCAGATCTTATGTCTTCCTTATTAGGACATTTATTCCGGTTCAGATCAAATCAGTTTGTTATGCTATCAGATATAAAGCAAGCCTTCCTTCAGATTAAGTTAAAATCTATCGAAGACCGCAATCGCTTTTGCTTTTTTTGGAAAAGTAATGGTCAATTAAAGGCTTATCGATATTCAACCATTGTTTTTGGTTTCACATCCTCACCTTTCATCCTCAATTATATCATCAAGCATCATGCCCAGTCTTATGAGGATGATGCATGTACTCAGATTCTATTGAATAATTTTTTTGTTGATAATTTAATTATTAGTGGCAATGATCTACAACATTTAAAGGAACTTTATCATGAATGCAACAAAAGAATGGAAGATGGTGGTTTCCATCTTAGAAGTTGGGACTCTAATAATGATCAATTAAGAGCAGTTATGGAAGAAGAGGGTAGAATAGTTCAACATCAGGAGTCAGAAGATAAGGTTCTTGGATATCTTTTTAATCCTCTTACAGATAAGTTAAAACTAGCAAAATTTTCGATTAATGCTGATGCAAATACCAAAAGATTGTTGTTATCAGCTGTGTCCAAGGTTTTTGATCCTTTAAATATCTTTTTACCTGTAACTTTAAGAGGTCGGCTATTAATTAGGAAATTATGGCAATGCTTTTTTTTATTTTTTGCCACTTTTTAGGTACGGATTATGTAATTCAGTCCTTTTAAAGTTGTTCTGTAGAGTTTTGTTAATTTTTATTTGTTATTACTATTTTTAAAAAATTTTTGAAAATTGAAAAAAAGTGGCGACCTTGCGCGGATTTTTTTTTTATGCCCAATCAGCAAAAAATTAAAAAATTAAAAAAAACAAAAACTATACATAGAAATTTGTTTAAATTTGGCTGTTATATTCCTAGATACGTACTAAATCAATTTTTTATATCAATATAGCCCAACAAATTAGCTGAAAATATTTATATTCGAAGTATTTGTGGGTCATTTTTTGCCCACACCACTTTAGCTCTTCGTAATTTTTTTATTTTTCAACCAATTGTTATGAAATTTTGTGTACATATATTTCAACATGTCCCTGAGGAATACCTGGAACGAGAAAAAGATTGAACAAAAAAAAGTTTGATTTTTTTAATAAAAGAAAAAGTGTGGGCAAAATTTAACCCACGAGTACTCGCGAGGGTTAAGAGGTCAGATATTTATTAATTAGGAAATTATGGCAATTAGGTCTCAATTGGGATGAAAAGGTCCCTGCCAATGTTTTAGTTTCCTGGTCTTCTCTATGTTCAGATTTAAATAAATTACATAATATTGAAATTGAAAGGTGTGCTTTCTCACCTTCTCCCTCAAACTCTTTATTCATATTTTGTGATGCTTCAACATCTTGTTATGGTTTTGCAGTTTATAGTATAGGTCAAGGTTCTAGTTTAATATTTTCAAAGGCCAAGGTGGCCCCCTCAAATCTAGGGCTTTGCCCTCTTTAGAGTTGTTATCTGTGTTTTTATTTTTTAAGTGTATCAAATCAATATTATCAGAATTTCCTAATGTTCAGTTCAAAAGCATAAAGGTGTTTGTAGATGCTCAAATAGTTCTTTCATGGCTCCTGTCTGGAAGAGCAAAAAATAAAAATATTTTTGTAAATAATAGGCTCAAAGAAATTTATCAAATCAAAAAACAAGTTGAGCAAGAGTATAAAGTATCCATTTCTTATGCTTATATCAATACCGCTGGAAAATCCAGCAGATCTGATTACTAGAGGTGTTACAACTGAAGTGGCGCACGAAAACGCGAGCGCGTTTCACGATAAATGCGAAACGGTTAAACACCTAAACCGAATGAACGCGCATCGATC
>JABUQX010040982.1:15000-57621 GCA_015478945.1 Trachelipus rathkii | reverse complement strand
GTTATTGCTTCGTTCAGTTGGAATTGGGTGTTTAACCGTTTTTCAATTTTATCAGTGAACGCTTAAATGTTTCAAACAACTTCTACTTTCTCTCTTATATATATATATATGTATATATATATATATAGCAATAATATATATATATATATATATATATATATAAAAATATATATATATATATATATATATATATATATATATATATATATATATATAACAACTCTGCCCGCCAGCGCCAGCGCCAGCTCCAGCCTTCAGCTCAGCTATGCTTCTTCAACAGCCAGTAGTAGCCAGCCCAGTAGTATATGTAGTAATAATAATAACCTACCTTTCTTCAATAACCAATGGCTAATGTGTAATATTATCAATAACATATAATGTATAATAACTTAATATGTAGCCAACCAATAATAATAATATAATACTTAAATATATAATATATAATAATAATAATAGTAATAGCAAATAATAACTTAATATATATATATATAACTATATAATAATGTAATATATGCTCATTCTATATGCTTTCTAATAATAATATATAATAGTATGCTAATAACAATATATGTGTATCTTCTCTTTTAATAATAATAATAATAATAATAATAATATGTAATAATTACTGTATATATATATGTATATATATATATATATATACTATATATATATATATAATATATATATATATATATATATATATATATATAAATTTGTTGTAAAGTATGGGTGTTTTAATAATTCATTGAGAGTTCGATTTGTTCTCACTGACTATCGGAGAGAGATAGTTCAGGATTACCAGCAGCCATCATACTAATATAGTGTTTTAGTTGCAGAAGCATTTCAAGTATAAGACATGTGCTTCCCCATTTTGTCTCTTGGTCTAAGATTGCCATTTCTCCTGCTTGACCCTTTACAACTCCCATTAATTTTGGGGTAGGTGCTGCTTTTAATATTTGTCTCGCCTTGCTTATAAGATTTGCTGTATGATTATTGCGGAGACCATCATGCACTGCTAACTGTAAAGTATGAACTCCACACCTCATGTGTGCAATGTTAACGTCATCGAAACATAGTCTTTTCATAGTTTTGTCAAGTTCATTCTGAAAACAATTATTACTTCTTCTTTTTGACATTTCAATAAAATCTGTTTCACATTTACCAGCTTCCTGTTCCTCGTCCTCATTGTCCTTATTTAATTTTTCAATTGTACTGATCATGTTTGATGCGTTATCCGTAACTAAGCTAATTACTTGCCTCTTATTATTTCGAATTCTTTTAAAACGTCAATAACAAGTTTTTGGATATATTCGCTGAAATGTTGCGATTTGGTATCTCTTACTGCTAACGTTTTAGTAATATTGTTTTTATCTTCGTCCACATATCTAATATTAATAGAAAAATAATTTAGCTTTTACCTTGTGCAAGCATCTATTTTAGATGAAAGAAGCGTCCCTTTAAATGTTTTTTCTAGTTGAATATTTTCCCGGTCTAAAGGGACTTCCAGTTTCAGCCATGATCTCCGCACAGTGCTTTAAATGCGCAAAAAAAAAAAAAAAAAAAAAAATTATGGGTCACTATCTTTAGCAATCATTATAATCAATTGTATTTTTAGTTTTTCATTTGACATAGACAACAAATTTTTGACATTTGAAAAAAAGTATCCACTTTAGTCTGAGTTTTTGAAAATAAAGATTTCCTGATCACCTTTAGCTTCAACTTTCTTTTTAACAATTGCAGTAATGTTTGGATGAGAGCGTTTTAAATGTCGCATTAATTTAAAGGATCCAGTAGATGTATTGTAACCCCATGAGTAACTGGTGGTTAGGTAAACTCTTTTAAGCATGATCGAACTGACTGTTTCCCATCAACTGTGTTAACTATTTCATATTGACAAATGAAGTATCTTCAGAGCAAGTAAAATATTCAAGTACATGAAGGGTTTTCGATTTTGGTTCAGTTGACATGATTTTTCGATGAATATTAAACTTAATTAATTAAAGTTATCTTTAAAAGTACAGAACCTTTTTTCAATTATAAAATAGTAGTATGCATGAAACGGAGTTTTCTGATAATAATAATAATAATAATAATAATAATAATAATATAATAATAATAATAATAATAATAATAATAATAATAATATAATAATAATAATAATATTACTTGTCATAACTTCTAAAACACATTTTCTTCTTCTTCTCACCACACTGATAACATACGCAATAATAATATAATAATAATATAATAATAATATATATATATATATAATATATATATATAATAATAACTATATATATATGTTTATATGTATATATAATAATAATATATAATAATAACTGTAATATATATGTATATATATAATATAATAATAGCCAATAATAATAATAATACATTTATTCTTACCAATAATATAATATTATAAGTACTGAAGATTTACTTGTTTGTACCCATATAGATATAAAAATAATAATCAGTATAACTAACTTAATAACATATATATATAATATATATATATATATGCTATAACTTAACCTTAATAATAACTTCTGTATATATATATAATAATAATAATATATATATATATATATATATATAAAATATATATTTCTTTCTTTCTTTATCTTCATCTTTGCCCCAAGACTGGGGTAAGATTGCGTAACGAGCATCGGAGAAGAAAAGCAGTAGAAGAACATGACATAAGTCGAAAAAAAGCCCAGCCTTACAGTACCATTAATTAGAGAGAACTCATCGCAGTCAGAAAATCCACCCAAAAGCTTCATGGTGGGACTGTGATGGACCCTCACTATGGTAGATCGTCAATGGGGTTCATCCACTTAGCCACAACCATACACCCTCACAATCCCCCGCCATTCACTCCTGTTATACACCTTTCTTCTCGCCTCTACCAAACTCATTTCTCTCCCTTCAAACATTCGTTTACTGACTCAATCCACTTTCTTCGGTCTCAGCCGGTCGGTTCCCAACACACACCCTCGCCACTATACATCCGCTTAACCAACCGACTATCATTCATCCTTTTCCATATGACCAAACCATCTCAACATACTTTCATTTATTTACCACCATTTTACCCCTTTCTTCAGACCCACACCACTCTTCTAATAAGTTTCATTTCTCATTTTATCAGTTCTTCTCACACCTAGCATGCTAAGATTGTGTCCATCTGAACACATTGAACTTTAGATCTATGTACTTCTTATTCCAGACCATAGTCTCACTACTATACAATAACACAGGTAACAACATATTACCCTCATGAGACCCTAGTTCACTCAAGACTTAGTCCCTTTACATTCACCAACGATTTAAGTGCACCAGCCACCTTCCTGCCATTCACAACTTTCCTACTACACTCTGCATCGTCCGTTCCTTCTCATCCAACAAATACCTAAATATTTAAGCTCAGACACTTTTCCAGCTGCCATCTAACACAACTTCACACTGAGGAGTGTCTTCACTCACCCACAACCATAGCCTTACTCTTATCCACGTTTACTTTCAAGCCCCTTCTTTTACACACCCTGTCAAATGACATCTCTCTACCAATCCTCTCAAACTCAAGATTCGCCACACAAGAACCAAATCATCACATATAATAGGTAGGGGCACCCTCCACTCACTCCACCATTCCAACACCATTTCCTGCCATCCCCACCTCGAATTCTTTCTTAACCCATCCATATACAATTGAATAACCAAGGAGACATAACACAACCCTGTCTTACTCCGCTATTAATCCTAACCAATCACCATTGCCACCATTTATTCTTACACACGCTTCACTATCGTCATACATGTACTTTTGATTCCATTCAGAAGCCTACCACCAACACCATATATCACTAACACCTGCCATAAGCTTCCCTAATAACTCTATCATACGCCTGTTTTGCAAATCCATGAAACCTAAATATAATTTATTATTCTTCTTCTCCCTCATTTTCTCAATCATTTTGTTTCAATGTAGATTTGATCCACACATCCTCTACGACTCCTAAACGCACCTTGTTCTTCATAATCAGTCCTTCAGTCACTTGACACTCTTTCGACCAAAATACCAGCATATACCTTCCCTACAACACTCAATAAACTTATTCCCCTATAATTTCTACAGTTCCCCTTTTCTCCCTTACCCTTATATAAGGGTACTATTACCGCTCTCCTCCAATCCCTTGGAACTATACCCTCTATAAACGCTTTATTACACAACTTCCAAATCCAATCAATCACCATCTCGCCTCCGTTCTTGATCATTTCACCAGTAATTTCATCTATACCTGCAGATTTACCATTCTTCAACTTTCTCACCCTACCCATTACCTCCTCCTTACTAATAACCTCATCCCCAAAATACCTATTCCTTCTTGCACCATCAAACCCCACACACATTCACTATCACCTCTTCATTACTGTTAATATTGTGCAGATTTTCGAAGTGTTCTTTCCACACTCCTCTCACACCCATTTCATCAGTTACAAAAGCACCATCCCTATTCATTATTCTAAGCAGATTCCCCTTATTCTCACTCTTAACCTTTCGCGCTTCCTTCCAGAAGAGCTTCCTATTCCCTTGTAAGTCCCCATTCATCCTCCTTCAAACTGTTCATTTACCTCTTGTTTTCTAATACGTATACACCTTTTAGTATTTCTTTTTTCTTCCTTATATAATTCCAAGCATCTTTCTTTTGAGTCTTCATCATTTGCTTTTAGTACATTCAACCACGCTTCTTTTTTACCTTTAACCGCTTTCATCACCTCTTCATTCCACCATTCACTGTTAACATTCTTACTTCCTACTTTAGCACATCCACATACTTCCTTTGCACTACTAACAATTGCTTCCTTCATTTGCCCCCAGATTTGTTCAGTATCAACTTGTTCACATTCAACCGTTTTACTAGCGAGCGCTCTTACATACTTATCCTTATTGTCTTGCTCACTTAACTTCTCACTCTTAATTTTACCTACTTCCTTTCGTATCACCTTCCTCTCCATCCAAGCCCCCACTAACTTAATTTTACATAGAACAACAACAATGATACGATAATCCATTCCTAAACCCCTCACTGATTTAACATCCAACACATACTTCCAACATCTACTCCTTCTCCAACACCAAATCAATCATACTTTTCATTCCATACCATCTCTACCTACACCAACTCTAGTATACTTATGGATACTCTTGTGTTTAAAAGAAAGTATTACTTACACACATGCCTCTCTCTTCACAGAAACCAACCCCCTCCCCTCCCCTTCTCTTTTTTCCCCCCCCCCCCCAAAACCACCTGTTATTCATCCCTGTTTTGATCACCTATCCAGCCATTCAGGTCCCCCAAAACAGATTCAAGCCACTACAGAACCCATCCAGAACATCATTCAGATTATCCCAAAAATCCTTACTCTCTTCAACGTTTCCCTCAGATGGACCATATGTCACAACCACCCATACCTTGACCTTTCAAACTTGAATTTAACCATTAAAATTCTAGGACTCTCACACAATCAAAGTCTACCATAACCATAGCTTTGCACCACAGGTCACTCATCAAAATTGCAACTCCTTTCTCTTCCTCTCTCATTCATTTCCACCAGCACCATTTCTCACCACACCACTCAATTTCAACGTTTCCTTTCATCTTTGTTTCGGTCACAGCTTGAATCAAATTTGCCTTTCTAAATACATATATCACCTCTCTCCTCTTCTCCCTCAACATTTATTCCTCCTGACATTCCATGTACCCATGATTCACACAACTGGGCTAAGCCGAAGATGAGGCCGTTTACGGCGATCGATACCTCTCGAGGCTTGCATTAGCATTCCTGGCGAAATAGATGGTAGTAGGCAGCCAACCCAACTATCACCGTCCTTTAGTCGGTCACCTTCCACGACACGCAGGACATACGATGTTGGCAATTCTTTCTCCCCACACACCAGGGATATGAGTAGTAGGGATGTCTGTAAAGTGTTATCCTACAGAAGGAGAGGGGGTGGTATTCACCACTTTAATCATGTGTAGCATGCTATGTAGTAGATAAAATGGTGGTCAGTAGTATGTTGCCTGGAGGATGGGAAGTATTGTCGCAAAGAATATGAGACGCAAAGAGAAGAGTACCATTAAGGAATTGCCATATATATATCATATACCATACCATATATCTATATATGCCATATATATACCTATATATATCTACTATATATATATATATCTGCACCATATAGCAACCTGCGCCGCCTTAACCCTTCATATATATATAACTTAACTATAACGCACCTGCATAACCTGCTATATATATACTGCTACTATATACCTTATATATATTATTAGGGATGGGACAGATTCATGAAATTTTGCCGATGACGATGACGATGACGATGACGATGACGATTATAATTGACGATGACGATGCCGATATTCTATGACGATGACTGATTATTTGAAAAAATATGTTTTAAAATTTCAATATATATATATATATATATATCACATATGTGTAGCCATACATATTATGTATTGTATATATATATATATATAATAATAATAATATAATAATATATCATAATATAATAATATATATATCTATAACAACTCCCAGGAATAATAATAATAATGTAATATAATAATAATAATATTATAATAATATGTTATATGTATGTATAATACAATAATATATAACTAGCTATTACTATATAACAATAATACTATATTAGCCAATATGTATAATAACCAACCAATAATATAACAATATCTGTATATAACTATGTATGTATAATAATAATAATAATGTAAATGTAATAATATATCTATATATATGTATATATCCAATATTTATCTGCTAATAATATATAATGTACAACAACCAGCGTAATAATCTCCCAGTATGTATATCATCCTGTAATATTATATACTAGCGCAATAATAATAGCGTAATGACTAATAATATGTAACAATAATATATATAATATATGTAATAATAATATATATAATATCATATATATATATATATGTCTAATAATACATAATAATATATCAACAATAATAATAATAATTAATAACAACAGCCAATAATAATAATATGTAATAATAATAATAATAATAATAATAATAATAGCGTATATAATAATATATAATGTAATAATATAATAATAATATCTGCTGCTCAATATATATATATATATATATATATATAACCAGCACCTTCTTAATAACCTTAGCAATATGTATAATATGCTTAACCAGCAACAATAATATCTTACTTGCTAATATATATGTATATGTATATATATATATACAAAAGGCTTTGTAGAGAGGGGGATCGTAAGGTTCAACCCTCCAGGGCATTATTTAAGCGATCAAAATTTTGGATTCCTTTATAATCTTAATATTAATAATAATAATAATAATAATAATAATAATAATAATAATAATAATAATAATAATAATAATAATAATAATAATAATAATAATAATAATAATAATAATAATAATAATAATAATTAATGAATATGAAAAGTATTTATTAATGAAAATGAGGAGACATGTTTGTGGTCCGTAACGGTTTCTTAGGTCAGTGGCTGTTCTTTATATATGTATAAGAATATTTGCCTGGGGACTTAAATGTAAAGGTTTCCAAGTTTACGATATTAACAGAATTGGCAACCTCAGTTAGGAATAATGATGGATGTATAATGATTTAAAAGATAAGGAGGGAGCTGTGCCCTTAATGAGTTGATGGGATAACAAGTTCATTCCTTTTTCAACTAAGTCTTTCTCTCCTCATTAACCATGGTTCGATCGTGCTTCTCTGGCCATTCAGGCTAGGAGCAGTGCGTATCGAGAGTGAGCCTATTCTCGTTCTCAATGCTCTCGCCAATTTTTCATTCAGCTAGAAATCGTTGCAGGGATACTCTTCGACGAGCAAAGCGGGCTTTCATCAAACGAAAGTGCGCTAACTTCTTTGGTTCTCCTACTGACAAATCTTTCTGGCCTCTTGCCCAAAACATCTCTAGCAACTTCTGTAAATCTCCCTTTCCTCTGATGGTTCTGTTGTTGATTCTCCAACTGAAAAGGCCATTCTCTTCAGGCATCCTATTTTCCACTAAATCAACTAGACGATTCTGGCATTTCTCTTCCTCCTCCTTCTCTCCTCAGGTGTCCTATGTCTTTGCCTGTGACTACATTTGATCGGGTGCAGGCCCCTGAAATCTTTGAAGGATAGGAAGACGGGTGGCATTAGATAGCGCGCGCATTCCTCCCCGAGTTTTTGAGGGAGTGTGCTTCCGGGCTATCCCCGCCCTCGTTCAACTATACTCCCTGTGTCTCAATACTAGCACTTTCCCTCAGTGTTGGAAGCTCGCACATGTCCCAGCCTATTCAGAAAAAAAGAGGCCGCTCTGATCCTTGCTTCTAATTATCGCGCTATGGCTCTCACTTGTACTCTATCTAAGATCTTTGAAACTCTTCTCAACTCTCACTTCTTATATTATCTGGAAACTCATTCCTTTCTTAACGATAGCCAGTACGGCTTTCAGCGCTCGAGGATCTTCGGCGATATACTTTCCTATCTAACCGATTTGTGGTTTTCAGCTCTTAGGAACTACGGGGAGACATGCGTGGTGGCGCTTGACATATCAAAAACTTTGATAACCAAGTATGGCACGCGTCACTTCTCTCCAAACTCCCCTTTGGGTTCCTGTTTCTCTTTGCTTAATTATGTCTAGCTTTCTTTCAAATCGCTCAATGTCGGCTGTTGATGGAGCGATTCCTTCTTTTCTGTCAATAGGGAGGGAGGTGTTCCTCATGAGGTTCTGTCTTATTTCCAACTTTATTCCTACTTTCATAATGATCTACTCACCTGCACCTCTAACTCTATCAGCTCATATGTTGATGACTCAACCACTTCATTCTTCAACTCATGTCAATTCTGCTCCCTCTTTTGCTAAAATTGCCTCTCGTCTTAATCTTTCAATTCTATTCTCCTGATCTGGATAGAATTTCCGGATGGGGTCTCTCAACATTGTGAAATTCAATTCTTTAAAGAAAACCCAACTTCTGCAAATCTCCTTCTAAAACGCATTCCTAACTTTCCTATCTCTTTCGACAGTTCTCTCATCTCTCCTGTGACAATACAAACATCCTTGGCCTTAACATAAACAAAAAAATCTTGGAAACATCATCACAACCTTGGGATTGCTAGGGCGGCCTCAAAAGAAACTGGGAGTTCTGTTTGAGCTGCAGAGACTTTTTTCCCTCTTCTCAGTTACTCCAGCATACAAGGGTCTCATCCGCCCTTGTATGGAGTACTGCTTTCTCGCATATCATTGTAAGGGGAGGCTCTGGTTTGACCTGGCTTTTTGGACAGGGTCAGTCAAAGGCCAAAGGCTTATAAACTGTTCTGTTTATAAACTGTTATCTCTCTATTCTATAGGCACCCCAGCGGCAAGTGCTCGAGGGAACTTATCATTTGCGTACCACCACCTTTACGACGCCCTCGTAGCAAAGGGGTGCTGTGTCGGCACATGAGTTTTAGGCTGAATTTCGCTGTGGTCTTCCTTCTTTCCCCGCCACCTCTGTTCTGTGAATTCTCTTCCATCTTCTGTATGTCCTGCTGTATTTAATCTCCCTCACTCTGCGTCTGTGCTTATCTGCGTAATTTGCGGTAGAGAGTGAACTTTTGAGCGTACTACACCCCTCCGTGAATAAAGCTCTGACTGTGAGTGGTGGTGACAACTGTAAAAAAAAAAAAAAATCCTTAGATGGGCAGATATGTGGCAAATGAACTAAATCCCCTACTCACCACATCCAAAACATCATTCAGATTTTCCAGAAAATCACACTCTTCAACATTACCTCAGATGGACCATATGTCGCAACCACACATACTTTTACCTATTCAAACTTAAATTTAACCTTTAGAATTCTAGTACTCACACACAAAAATCTACCATAGCTCTCTACCACAAGTCACTCATCAGAATTGCAAATCTTTCTATCCCCCTCTCATTCCTTTCCACACCACGCCACTCATTTTCACCGTTTCCTTCCATCTTTGTTTCAGTCACAGCTAGCAAATCAAATTTGCCCTTTCTAAATACATCCATCACCTCTCTCCTCTTCTCCTCCACATTTATTCCTCTGACATTCCATGTATCCATACGATTCATTCATTTTCGCCGAAAGATAGATAGCCGCTTACGGCGATCTGGCCTTCTCTGAGCCATGTGCTTAGCATTCCTGGCAAAGATAAGAGTTGGTGGGCAGCCAACCCAACTACCATTACTTAGTTGCCTTCTACGACACACGCAGGACATACGATGTCGGCAATTTTTCTCCCCCACACAGATATAAGGGATAGTAAGATGTTGTCTAGAAGGTGTGGATATAGATATGTGTATGTAATATGTGTGTGGACAGAACAAAAGATGGTGCCCTCCTGATGTTGTCTGGAGGATGTGAGTGTCGTGGTTTTGAGACTGAGAGGAGCCGAGACCGATGGGCACTGGAATGTCATACTGTACCATGATAAGATGGATTGTACCATATGTATGTATATATGTATATATGCATATAATAATAATAACATAATAATATATATATATATAACTAGCATATGTAATAATATATGTAATATAATAATATATATATAATAACTCAGCATAATATATATATATATAACCAATAATAACTATATGCGCCAATAACAACATAGCTACCTTTATAGCTATATCTATGCAGTAATATGCATGTATGTAATAATAATAATATATACCAGCCAACAACCCAGCATGGCATATGCATATATAGTAGCCATATAGCCAACTGGCACTTGTAGCAATAGGCACCAACCAGCTAATAATAACATATATCCTTTGCTTCTTAACTATATATATTGAAATGCTATGTAATAATAGCCAGCCAACATACCAGCAATAACAATAACCAGCCAGCCAATAATATGTATATGTAGCAATATATATATCATGCTCGCTCTTCTTCTTTGCTTCTTAACCAATATAGCCAATATGTATTGATAACATTTGTAATAATATGTATATGTGTTCTTTCAGCCTCCTGAGGATGAGTCATGAGTGACTCGAAACGTTGAGGATAACTTATAAACCTTATGGCTCTTATTCCGTTTTGTAAAATATGCCGATTTTGCCGATGACGATGACGATGACGATTAATCGTCCATCACTATTTATATATATATATATATATATATATATATATATATATATATATATATATATATCTTATATATATATATATATATATATATATAACCTTATATATATATATATATATATATATATATATGTAATATATATATATATATCCCTTAATGAGCAAAGAAACATGACCAAATGTCTGTATGGGGGCTTATCTAGGTTGGAGATTGATCTCTCAAGTGTATATATATATATATATATATATATATATATATATATATATTATATATATATATATATATAATAACAATAATATATATATACTGTATATATATATATGTACCCCTGTATAAATATATGTATATGTATATATGTAACATAGCATAATATAGCGTATAGCGCTGCTATACTCTAACAACCTTAATAATATATATATATATATATATATATAACCTGAGTAATAATAACATTAACAATTACTTAATTTTGTACTTGCCAGAGCCTGAGCAAGTTCTTTTTTTTTTTTGCTGCTCCGACTCCTGCTCCAGACTAAATTTCGGCTCCGGCTCCGGCTCCGGCTCCAGCGGCTCCGGCTCAGAAAGCTCCGGCTTCAGCTCAGGCCCACGAAAATTTTGGCTCAACTCCGGCTCCACCCCAAAAACCTTGCGTCTCGCCGGCTTTCTGCTCCGCAGGCCTGGTTTCTACAATATATAAATTAGGTCCTACACTGCTAAAAACATCTATTTAGATATGAAAACTGTCAACGGCTCCGAAAGGGACGCAACTTCTACCTTCCTTCTACCCCAAGTAATTAATACAAACATAAAATTTTATTCATTACAATAATAATAATAATAATAATAATAATAATAATAATAATAATAATAATAATAATAATAATAATAATAATAATAATAATAATAATAATAATAATAATAATAATAATAATAATAATAATAATGATAATAATAATAATAATAATAATAATAATAATAATAATAATAATAATAATAATAATAATAATAATAATAATAATAATAATAATAATAATAATAATAATAATAATAATAATAATAATAATATTAATAATAATAATAATAATAATTAAAAAAATAGTAGTAGCGATAACATAATAGCAATATTAATATTAGACAACATCTCTTATAATTTAAGAGAAACAAAATAGTGCTTACGGTTGCAACTTGAACGTTTGAGTCATTTTTGAGAGTCGCATTGACTTCGAAGCTCAAAGAAGCCGTTTCGTCAATGGTGAAATGATGGGTACAGAAGGGAACGCCTGGAACGATTCAAATGGTTTCCAATTTAATATTTATTAAAGTAAAATATACATGAACACTGCTTAATTAAATTTCAAGGGATAATAATAATAATAATAATAATAATAATAATAATAATAATAATAATAATAATAATAATAATAATAATAATAATAATAATAATAATAATAATAATAATAATAATAATAATAATAATAATAATAATAATAATAATAATAATAATAACCGAAATAATCGAATTATATTAATGCATACATTTACTCGTGTTTGTTTAATATCAAGAATATATATTTAAAAGAAAATATCTGAACGGACGATAAGTAAATTTTTGGTCCTATTTATTATGCTCGACTTGCGGATCGAAACTTTTTTCTCTCAATTTTCACACCTATAAATAAACAGAACGTTACTATCGTATTAGTTAATTATTGACTTTTACCAAGTAGTTCATTGGGGAGCATTAAAATAGATTTATTATTATTATTATTATTATTATTATTATTATTATTATTATTATTATTATTATTATTATTATTATTATTATTATTATTATTATTATTATGAATGTGACCAATGACCATTATTATTATTATTATTGTTATTATTTATTATTATTATTATTGATATCATTATTATTATTGTGTATATACCGTATTATTATTATTATTAACAACCGTTATTATTATTATTATTATTATTATTATTATTATTATTATTATTATTAAAAAAGAATGATTTTTTCGATGTCAATTACACCAATAATGTTCTTACGGTATAATTGACGTCATTGCTAATTCACCAGTCATTCGCAAGTGCATATATTCTGCTACAAGACGTAACTGGTTACTAATCAAATGATGTAAAACCAATCAAATGATGTAAAATTCTGTTTATTAATGTGGTGGGTGAATCGGCAGAGACTCTGACTGTACAATTCAGATTATCTTCATTCTCCTCCGGTAATTCCAAGATATTATTAAAGATCTTTCATTCATATAATTTTTCTGACATCAAAAGTAGTAAGAGGATAAGGCACAATAAAATAGGACCTGCACATGGAACATTACACTTGTAAGATTAATATCATATATTTTCTTTCTTTTATATATAACTATAAAATTGTATTTTTAGACAAAAACGAGAAGTATATTTTGTTTTCTTTATACAAGTTAATGGTGTTAAATTCTCGTTCGGTTTTCTCTTCTTGAACACACGTGAAGATCTTTTACTACAAAACCTTATTTCGATTAATAAAATTTATAAGACACTTAAATACGATTCATCTCTATATAATTTTATAGAAAATCTTTCTTTTTTCCTCTATAATTTTTCCTTAATAACATAACTAAATAAACGTCCGCTGATAAACAAATCTAAAATACTATTTTTCTCATTAATTTAAAGCATTGTTGCAATTGTTAAATTATTATTATTATTATTATTATTATTATTATTATTATGTATGTATGTATGTATGTGTGTGTGTGTGTGTGTGTGTGTGTGTGTGTATGTATGTATTATTATTACTATTATTACAATAATAAGTACCTGTACTTCCTGAACAGTTCTTTGAAGGATCATGTAATTCATCTTTATTCACTGCGAAAATATATAAATAAATAAACACTGATGTATATATTATTATGTATGTATATATGTATATGTATGTATATATATATATCTAATAAATAATAATATTAATAATAATAATATATATATATAATAATAATATAATAATAATAATAATATAATAATAATAAATATTAATAATACTATATCATACTAAATTAAAATATAGTATTTAAAAACGCGGTAATAATAATAATAATGTATATATAATAATAATAATATATATATATATATGTATATAACTCTAATAATAATAATATGTAATAATAATAATATATGTAATAATAATAATAATAATAATATGTATACAGTAATATCAATAATAATAATACAATAATATCATCGGCATAATATGCTGGCTCTAAATATTATATGCCGTGAGGATATGCCAATGAGTAGCCATGTATGGCCTTGTATTTAGTAATACATTAACCCATACCATGGCACCAACTCTCGAAATAGCCAGCTGCACCAATCTTCATATATATAATAACCAATAACCGTATGTATTAATAATATATGTAATATGTATAATGACAACAACAATATATATATATATGGCAATAAAAAATTTCAGTCACTGGTTGTATAATGCAAGTAATTAATACTAGTTAATTTCAAAACAGTTAATAATTTTCACCTCGTTGTGAAATTTTCAGTTAACTTTGTGCTTTCTGGTAATTTCAGAAGTAACGGACTATTAGCTAGTTACATTTGTGAATTAGCATTGCGAGTTAAAAATTTTTCACTACATCCGTAAACCGTTACCTTAATTTATGAGATTTATAAAATATTTTCTTATCCAGATTTTAAATTGTATTAGATTCGATTTCGAAAAGAGATAAACTTTTTTTTTTTCCAAAATTTCCTGATGACTCAAAATGTGTTTATCTTTACTCGGTTATTATACCGTTTAGTAATGTTTAACACAGGGTTGGAAAAAACCCGAGTTTTGAGGGAATGTGCGTGCTGACACCGCCCTCGTTCAGTTAAATTCTCTATGTCTTAATACCTTTTTCCTCAGTGTTGGGCTGCCATGTCCAACCTATTCCGAAAAAAGGAAGCAGCTCTGATCCTTCTAACTATCGCCCTATAGCTCTCACTTGTATTCTATCTAAGATCTTTGAAAACCTTCTCAACTCCCACTTCTTAGACCATCTGGAATCTTATTCTCTTCTTTCCGATCGCCAGTACGGCTTTTGGTGTTCAAGGTCTACTGGCGATATACTTTCCTATTTAACCAATTTATGGTTTTTCCGTTCTTAAGGAACTACGGGCGGGCTTGTGTAGTGGCAGCTATCGGCATTTGACCGGGTATGGCAAGCATCATTGCTCTCCAAGCGCTCTCCAAGCTCCCCTCCTTTGGGTTTCCTCCTTCTCTTTACTTACTTATGTCTGGCTTTCTTTCAAGTCTCGCTAAACATCATTCTGGTTGATGGGGCGACTTCTTCTTCTTTCTGTCAATAGTGGTGTTCTCAGGGTTCTGTCTTATCTCCTACTTTATTCCTACTTTTCATTATTGTTGATCTTCTCACCTGCACATCTAACACTATTCCAGTGACTCGACCCTTCATTCTTCAACTCATTTCAATTCTGCTCAATCCTTTACTTCTAGAATTGCCTCCCGTCTTAATCTTTCCGATTCTATTCTCGCTGATCTAGATAGAATTTCACCCGTTGGCTGGTCGTCTCAGCCTTGTGAGAATTCAATTCTTTAAAACAACACAAAATCTCTCCCTCTCTCTAAAATGCCTTCCTAACTTTCAATGACGAGACCAATCTCTTTTTGACAGTTATATAAAATCTGCTAACAATATATACATCCTTGGCGTAACATAAAAATATCTTGGAAACCTCACACATCACCTGGCAGTTTGCTAGGGCCGGCTTCCAAGGGTAAGGGAGTTCTGTGTTTTGAGCGCTGGCGAGACTTTCCACTTCTCAGTGCTCCAGCTATACAAGGGTCTCATCCGCCACTTGGCGTAAGGTACTGTTCTCATCTGGGGGCTCTGGTTTCTACCAGGGTGTTTGGACAGGGGGCTGAGTCAAAAGCAAAGGCTTTAGTAAACTGTTATATGTACTTTCCAGTTCATGACCCTCTATCTTTGCCTGCCGCACGCAATGTTGGTGCTTTATCTCTTTTCTATAGGTATCGCAGCGGCCGGTGTTCGAGGGAGCTTTCCACTCGCGTACCACCGCCTCACGACGCCCTCGTAGCACAAGGGTGCTCTGTATCTGCGCACGAGTTTGTGTTGACATTGGTAACTCCGGTGCTTCACTTCCTTTCCACCCCCACTGCTCTGTGGAACTCTCTTCCATCTTCTGTGTTTCCTGCTGAATTTAATCTCCGCACTTTAAAGCCTGCGTCTATGTTCATCTGCGTCTGTAATTTGCACTTCTTGAGATGAAATTTTGGCGATGCAACGTACCCCCTCCTTGAATAGGGCTCGCCCGTGAGTGGTGGTAAAAACTAAAAAAACAAAAAAAAAAAACATTTGAAGACATTAAAGTTAACGATTAACGTTAACTTCATATTCTTCCGATAAACGTTTGTATTGCCGCCATTGGTTTTTGTTGTTAACTGCGATTAGATTAACGACAGAAGATCTGTACCTTTCTCTTATATTAGTATGGATTTCTACTTATAATTAACGGTTGCCTTTTAACTTTGTGTGTATACTTGTAATAGTAACTTAATATACATATATATATATATATATAACTATATATAATAATATTAATATAATAATATATATATATATATATAATATTTATATCAACCTATACTTCTGCTATAAACCTTATATATATATATATGATGCTTGAGCGTAGGTCAAGCAAGACTTAGTTCCTTTGAATTCACCAAAGATTTAATAGTAGCAGACCCCTTTCTATCACTTATAACTTTTCTACTACAATTTTTGCATCATTCGTTTCCTTTTCATCCAACATACAGTATAACCTAAATATTTATTCAAATACTTGTTTCTGTTGAATACCATCCAACATGATTTCACACCGCTCACTTTCCTCACACACTTCCATCACCTTGCTCATATATACATTTACTTTCAAACCCATCATGTTACCCAACCTGCCAAACCCTTCTGCAAAACACTTCAAATTTTCCTCAGATTCGCTACATAAAACCAAATCATCTGCGTACGATAAAAAAAACACCTTCCAATTTCTTTCATTTTCAATCAATCTAACCCCCTTCCATGTCACCTTTATTTTAATTCTTTCCAATTCAAATACAAATTAAATAACCATGGAGACCTAACATCCCTGCCTCGCTACACTATTAATTTTAAACCAGTTATTCTCCAATCCATTTATTCTTTCACGCTCTTCACTATCAACATGCATACTTTTGATACCATTGAGAAGCCTACCACCAACACCATATATTATTAACGTCTGCCACAGAGCTTCTCTATTAATCCCGTCATATGCCTGTTGCAAGTCCATAAAACCTATATACAGTTTGTTCTTCCCTCTAATTTTCTCCCTCATTTGCTTCAAAGTAAAAATTTGATCAACACATCCTCTACCACCTCTAAATGCATCTTCTTCTACAATCAGCCTCTCAGTCACTCGACAACCTCTTTCAACTGAAACACCATCATATATCTTCCCTACAACATTCAGTAAACTAATTCCTCTGTAGTTTCTACAGTTTCTCTTATCACCATTACCCTTATTCAAGCGTACTATCACTGCTCTCCTTAAATCCTTTGGAACTACATTCCCACAAAGGCTTAGTTAGGCAACTTCCATAAACAGTCAATCACAATCTTAATTCATTCTTGATCATTTCACCAGTAATTCCATCATTACCTTCTGATTTACCTTTTTTCAACTTTCTCACCATACCTATTACTTCCTCCATGCTAATAACCTCATCCCAAAATACCAACTTCTACTTACACCATCAAAGACATTCACTTTCACCATCACCTCTTCCTTACTCTCAATGTCATGCAGATTTTCGAAGTGTTACCTCCACACTTTCCTCACGTCCATTTCATCAGTCATGAAACCACCATCCCTCTTCATTATTTTATGAAGATTTCCCTTACTCTCTTTCTTAACCTTTCGTACCTCCTTCCAGAAGTGCTTCCTATTCCCTTGTAAGTCCCCATTCTTCTTCTTCCTTCCAAACTGTTCATTTACCTCTTTTTCCTAATATGTATACAAGTTTTAGTCTTCCTCTTTTCCTAATTATATATTTCCATAAGCATTTCTTTCGAAACCTCAACCTTGGTTTTTTAGCCCATTCAACCACTGCTCTTTTTTGCTTTTCTTCATTCCACCATTCACTATTGACATTGTTATTACTTTTGCACACCCTCATACTTTTCTTGCACTGCTAACAAACTCTTCCTTCTTTTGAGTACATATTTGTCCAGTTTCATCTTGTTCACATTCAAATGACTTATTTGAAGTGCTCTCACTTACCTTTCCTTATAACTCTGTTCATTTAGCTTCTCATTCCTAGTTCTCATAATTTCCTTCCTTTCTTCTTTTCTCTCCATCCATACCCCCACTGATTTAATTTTACCTAAAACAACATAAAGATCTAATATTCCCATCCTCAAGCCCCTCACTGATTTAACATATTTCAACACCCCCTTCTTCACCATCTCAAAATCAATCATACACCATTCTTTCTCCCTACTCCATCTCTCGAATACTTATGGAAAATATTGTTCTCAAAAAATTTATTACTCACGCATATACCACACCTCGCAGAAATCAATTACCTTCCTACCATTCTCATTTTCTCCCGCAACCCCAAAGGAACCTATTGTACCATCCCTCTTTCGATCACTTATCCATCCATTATAGACGCTCAACATAATTAATCTGAAGCTCCCGCTCCCGCTCCCTCTCCAGCTCCCTCTCCCACCTCACTCCGTCCAAAACATCATTCAGATTGTTCCAGAAATTCTCCTTCTTCTCAACATTACCCTCAGATGGATTATAGATCATATCCTACAACAACACTTACCTTAACCTTTTCAAACTTAAATTTATTCATTATAATATATATATATATATATATATATATATATATATATATATATATATATATATATATATATATATATTCTTCTTATATATTAACTATATATGTATATGAACATTGCTATGTAACTTAATATATATATATAATAGTAATAGCCTAGCTATCTTCATTAACAATAATAACCAATAACTAATATATGTAATAATAATATATATAATAATAATAATAATAATAATAATAATAATATATATAATAATAATAATAATATATAATAATAATAATAATAATAATAATAATAATAATATATATATAATAATAATAATAATATAATAATAATAATATATGCTAATATTATCTTATAATAATAATAATAATAATATGTAATAATAATAATAATAATAATAATAATAATAACTATAATAATAATAATAATAATAATAATAATAATAATAATATATATAATAACTTAATAATAATAATAATATGTATATATATATATGTATTTATTCTTCCTAATAATATATACATAATAATAATAATAATATAATAATAATATATAATAATAATATATATAATAATATAATAATAACTAATATATAATAATAACTAACTAATAATAATAATAATAACCAATAACTGTAACCTTCCTTCTGTACAATGTGTGTATATGTATGTAATAACATAGCACCAATATATAGTAATATGGCATAGCAATAGCAACATAATATGCACCAACAACAATATGTATGTAACAACCAATAACAACTCAGCAATAATATGTCACTGTAATGAGGAGGGAGGGATAATATAGATTAGCTAATTTATGAAATATTGAAACATCGCAGGCTTACGGTATAGCAAGAAGGCAATCGTGTGTAACATTAAATGTCTTTTCATTACAATAAATGTGTGAAGAGTTTGAAGGGAACGATCTCCAACAAACATTTCTTGATCTTCGACGGACATTCAATGATATTAAAGAATTATCTGCCTGGTTAGAAACGAATATGGAAGGGAATTCAGATATAATCATGTACTCTTAAAAACTTAGCACTGTCGTTGAAGCAGTTCAGATCTTTTATATATATATATATATATATATATATATATATATATATATATATATATATATATATATATATATATATATATATATAGCAACCAATAACTGGTAGTGCTATAATAGCATAACTATAAAGCGTCTCAAGCTTTACCTTAACATATATATATATATACATATATAGCATATATATATATATATATAACTGCTATATATATATATATATATATATATATATATATAACATATATATATATATATGTATAACTGTAACATAACTGTAGCAGCAGCGCTGTAACATATATATATATATTTACACCACTCACTGTTGATATTCTTACTTCCTACTTTACCACATCCACATACCTTTCTTGCACTACCAACAAAGGCTTTCTTTTTTGCGTCCAGATTTGTTCAATTTCGCGTTGTTCACATTCAATTGATTTATTTTCAAGTGCTCTCACATACTTTTCCTTATTACCTTGTTCACTTAACTTCTCACTCTCAATCCTCCCCACTTCCTTCCTTATTTCCTCTTCATACATTCCCCCACTAACTTACTCTTACATAAAACATGTTGATCTGATTTTCACATCCCCAAGCCCATACTGATTTTACATCCATCCCATATTTCAGCCTAACCATCTTCACCAACGCAAAATCAATCATACTTTCACTTTGATACCATCTCTGCCTACCCCAGTTCTCGTAAACTTATGAACGCTCTTCTGCCCGAAGAATGTATTACTTACAGACATGCCTCTCTCCTCTCAGAAATCAGTCACTTTCCTAACTGTTATCTGTTATGTTATACCTCTTTTGAACACCTATCCAACTATTTAAGTCGTCCAACATAATCAATCTAATGCCCTTATTTACCACGTCCAACATATCATTCAGATTATCACAGAAACACCACCCTCAGATGGACCATATGTTAGAACCACACATACCGTGACCTATCAAACTTAAATTTAACTATTAAAATTCTAGTACTCACACTAATAAAATTCCCCATAGCTCTATTCCACAGGTCACCCATTAGAATCGCAATTCCTCTCTCCTTTTCATTCCTCTACACTCCAACACACACATATTTCACACCACAGTCGCTCTTTCTAGTATTATTTTTGAATCAAATTTCAAGGCTTGGTATTATTGGTTAATTAAAAATCTTTTTATCACTGTCTAATTATTTGGGTAAGTGTAGAAAATTCCATGGAGCCATATAATTTTTCCCCATTTAAGCATCAATTTTCATTATTTTGGATTTAGGGGAAGCGGCAGGAGAAAATTATTGATTAGGGATTGAACATACAAACCTCTGTATATATATATATATATTATTTAATATATATGTATATTTGACAATCTATATAATATACATGTATGGCCAATAGCAATAATAGCCAATATTAATATAATATACATATATCAACTGCTCAACAATAATAATATAGTAACCAACCAGCCCAGCAATATTAACCAGCAGTAATATGAATATGCTATGCCAATAATATGTTATGTAATAATAATATATAATAATATGTATATAATAATAATATGTAATATACATAACTATAACTATCTTATATATATATAATATGTATGTAATAATATATATATATCTAACAGCAATATATCAGCAATAACCAATAATAGCCTTGTAATAACCAATAATAGCATAATATATGTATGATTTATATATTTACATATGTAATAGCTATATATAATAATAATATATGTAATAATATGTATAACAATATATTAACTGCTGTAATAATATGTAACAATAATAATAATATGTAATAATAAATTAATAATATATATAATATATATGTATATGTAGCCAATAACTCTAACTGTATAATAATGTAACTTGCTCTAACAACATGCATAACTGCTGCTATATATATATTCATTTGACAAGTCTAATCAATTTTAAATTTAATATATATCAGTCAAAATAATTAAAATTTATTAACTGATTTTATCTAATCAATAAAGTATCAAAAATAAATTGAAAATATTTAAATAAAATAAATGAAAATAAATGGAGTGTGAAACATTTTCACAAGCAAATTTTTTTAATATTTTTTACAAAAAAATTTCTCGATTGATTTTTATCAATATTTAATATTAAAAAATACCTTTAAAATTCTCTTTTATAAAAATATAAATTTCATATCGAAAATAATAATAATAATAATAATAATAATAATAATAATAATAATAATAATAATAATAATAATAATAATAATAATAATAATAATAATAATAATAATAATAATAATAATAATAATAATAATAATAATAATAATAATAATAATAATAATATGTAGTATAATAATAATAATAATAATAATAATAATAATAATAATAATAATAATAATAATAATAATAATAATAATAACTTACAATCATATAGTAGGTTCCATTCTCATTATTTGTTGAAGTGAAGACGGTGTCTCCTGAAGTTCTGCTCACTTTAAGCTTTCCATTGTTTTCCACTATTTGGAAGCAAGTTGGTTCTGCGATAAAATAAATTATTATTATTATTATTATTATTATTATTATTATTATTATGTATGTGTGTGCTGCTCTTCATGCTGTATTATTATTAATTATTAATAATATTGTGTATTGTGTGTGTGTGTCCAATAGTAGATCAGTAGTAGTAGTAGTAGTAGTAGTAGTAGTAGTAGTAGTAGAAATAATAATATAAACATCTCCCTCTCAAGTAGAAATAGTAGATATGGTAGTATGAAGAGAAATTGAATTTATTTTTAAGAAAGATGTAGTCGAAGAAAGAAAAAAAAAACAAAAGGAAAAAGTGTGAATAAGAGAATGGATTTTGGAAATGAGAATATCTTTTAACTTTTAACAATGAGAATTTAACTTGTGATAAAAGAAATAAAGACCTAAAACGAAGGAAGTAGAGTCAGATTATAAAATAAAAGATTTTTTATTTTATTTTTATTTTCAAATACAATTTTTGAAATATTTGTTCCAAAACTGAAAATTTAATATTTTGTGCAAATTTATTTAACTAAATAAATTAATTAATACTTATTAAATTTATGCATGCATAAATTAAGCAAGAAAAATATATATTAAAAAAGAAATAAAAAATAGGCTTTGTTAACTAAAATAAAGCTGATCTCATCGATTTCCGTATACGAACCTGGACTACATCCATTAATGTACTTAATTGGTGTTTTATCACTTGCAAAAACCCACACTTGATTGTCTTGGCAAGTTAGTTTTATAGTTTGAACAGGAGCGTCCTCGTTGTATATTGATCCATTATTACACGACAAGGAAGCTTTCACCCCAGTGCATCCCTTTAAAAGAGAAAAAATCTAAAACTCTACCAAAACAAGTATGAATAAAGAGGAGCAAGAGCGCCTAACTAACCATTAAAAAGAGAGAAAAGGAAAAACCATCGAGTCTGAAGGACAATAGCTTATTTTTTTTTTAATAAAAAAAGGTCACCCCTCACGGGCATAGCCCTATTCTAGGAGGGGAACTTCTCTAGGTAATTGATTCCTAGAATCCGAACTAGGGATCGAACCCGGACCCTTGCCATGTGACTCTGTCGCTTTACCAATTGAGCCACATATACCAATAACCAATAATAATTAAATATCATTAACATAATGAGTAGTAGGGCTCAGTTTTTGCACGAAAATGACCGCGACCTTTTTTGACCGCGACCTTTTTGGGCCTTGACCTTTTTGGGCATCCTGAATTTTTTACCTTAACTTTTTTTGGGCCTTGTTGACCTTTTTTGAGAACTCCGGATTTTTTGAAGAACTCCGGGATTTTTGAAGAAACTCCGGATTTTTTTGAGAATCTCCGATCTTTTTGAGAAACCTCGAGTTTTTTCTTAGAAACCGGCACTTCTTGCGAGACACACCCCCAAATCTCTCTGAGAGAACCCCAATCATTTCTCTTGCAGCCAACCCTCAAAATTTTTTTCTGAAGAACTCCAGGACTTTTTTGTCGTACACTGGCCGGATTGTTTGAGAACACACGGATTTTTTTGAGAACGGCCAATTTTTTGAGAACCCAAATTTTTTGAGAACCCAAATTTTTGAGAACTGCCAAAATTTTTTTGTAGAACTCGCAAATTTGAGAACCCATAATTTTTTGAGAACTCTCAAATTTTTTGAAGACAAGCCCTAATTTTTTCGGCAACCCTAATTTTTTTGGCAAACCCTTCGAAGAAGGGTTGCGAAAAACGGTTGCGTAAGCAACCGTTGGTACGTATTTCCACCCGCTATTTTAACGCCCCCTAATTTTTCGACCATGGTCAATTTTTTTGCCCACGGTAATTTTTGGGCAACCCTTTTAGTGGCTTAGCCCGTTTTTGATGTCTTAACGGTATGTTTGACCATGATAATTTCGGCCCTTGACCTTGCAGATACCATGGTCCATTTTTGCCCGACGGATAAAAAATAAAAAACATTCAATGGCTCGCCAATGTTTTTTCCCACTCGTGTCCCACGCGTCAATATTCGTTCCTACTCCTGTACGTAACATCGTAATGGACTACCCTAACTTGAGACAACCTACAACCACAAAGTGCGCGACGCAACACAACACAACAACACACAACACACACACCACACACCACTTACACTTATACGACAATTCCTATGACACTTATACATCACATTCACTATACACTTACATTTACCTACATAGACACTTACATTTACACTTATACTCACGTACAAACACACTGCCAACCTTTTGGTCATCCATGGGTCAATTTTTGACCCACGGTAATTTTTTCGCCCCCCCTCTTTAGGGACTTAGCCCTTATTTGATTGTCTTTAAACCTTAGTTTGACCTATGATATTTCGCACCTTTGGACCTGCCATAGTTCCATGGTCAATTTTGACCCATGCTAACTTGATGGCTCTTTGATGGTTCCCAACCACCGTAAGAAGTATCTAGTGATGTTATATTAGTGTTCATGAGTATGAGATGAGTGCCAGGTGAGTGGCAGTGAGTGCCCAAGTGAGTATGCCATGAAGTGCCAATAAAGTGCCAAGTGGAGGCACTGGTGCAAGTGAGTGCACATAGTACAAGTGAGTGCACATAGGTGCAACTTGAAGTGCCAACTGTTTTTCAAACTCCTTTTCCTAGCCTCTCCCTGACCTAGAAAAGCCCTAATATGGGTGTCTAACCCCTAGTTAATAAGGTATGAGGAATCGATTGGTGTATTATTTAACAATGCCTGATAGAATGCTTCCTACTATGACTTAGTATTTTTATAACACCTATAAGCACTTACACTCGCCATAGAAACTTATTACATTAAGCCATATACACTTACACTTACGCGCAACAGGTACACTACACTTACACTCACACATCCTCGAAGCTCAATTTTGTGCCTCATACTTTGATGACTCATGCTTTTGATGAAGTCCATCTTGGATACCACCTATATTGATGATGTCATCTTTTGATGGCTCATCTTTTGTCTACCTCTATATCAAAAGCCGCCCACCAGGCCGCAGCAAGTCCCCCTCCCCGCCAAAAGGTATGGAGGCCCCGCCTCCCGTAGGATTGCGAACCGCCGAGCGAACTCGAAAAAATATATATTCTATAAGTCATATACATTTTTTTTTATTTTCAACTTAAACATTTCAAAGAATTACTGTTCAAATGGAAACAATCTGTCTTTCCTTTTTGTTCCATACTTAAAACCATTTTTTATTAAAAACATTTTCCGCGTACCTAAAACTGTAACTTCATTACAGACCTATTATTTAACACATATAATTATATAACATTATTTTTTACTTAATATTTTTTACTTAATACTTTTAATTTATAAAATTTTAAAAATTGTATGTAAGAAAAAAAAACCAGAGTGTCTATAATAAACATTTTATTTTACCACAACTGTACGAAATTTATTAAAAACATTAACATTACATACCTTAAGCAAGTAAATCAAGATAAATCAATAAGAGGTGTTCTTAATTTTATCTGTTTGGTAGAAGTTTTAAATCTAATTCGATCTTAGACGAATTTCTACATCAAATCGATCTTATCTTGGCATAAAGTGCAAAATCATAACGACTGGTCAGTGATAAACTATATACTCTTTCCCAAAAGATAAGTTAATTAAATTCTGTTAATTTTGATGTTTCTTCCAAAATTGAATAAGATAGCCAGTAGTTTTATCCTTCTTTTATTATTTTTTTTCTGGGAGTTTTTTTTATTAACATGTTTTAATGCTTTAACTTATATGTTTTACTGCTTTAACTCATATATTTATTAACGTAACATACCTTAAAGCAGTAAATCAGTAAATCAAATAGAGGTGTTACTAAACAAAAAGGGTTTAGTATCCTTTTGTTTTACAGCTTTATCTGGAACTCAGTTTCCTTCCATATGTTTATCAAGATGCATGGCTTTCGACACTCAATGTTTACTAAAGTTATACTTCTTATGGTGTTCTCTGACGCATGAATCATCCATGATTTTTTGCAGAAACTCTCTGCTTTACTGCTTTAACTCACATGTTTTACTGCTTTAACTCATTTATTTATTAACTTTACCTTTATTAATTTCTTTATTTGTTTTAATACTTTTTTATTTATTTTAGTTATTAAATTTTTATTATTTTTATTATATTATTTTTTATTAATTTAATTATTTTATTTTTATGTTTATATTATTATACTTAGTGGTTTATGTTATCTTCAAGACCTATTGTTATTATTAATTTAGAACACACTACACAACCGCACACACACACACACACACACCAACACACACACACACACACACGCAACCTTCCACTTAATATACCCTTCAAATAATGAACTTATACACCAGAAATTCACTAATTGAAGCCACTTTTAACATTACCCATAGACACTTACATTTACACTTATACACATGCGGTCACACACACAACACACACTGCACTTTAACACACTTCAACTAAGATACGTATCACACACATTCACTATGACAGCTTTCATTTACGCATAGACACTTACACTCACCATTAGATTTACTAACACTCACACAGATTTACTTACACCACACACAGATTTACTTACACACACAGATTACTTACACTCACACAGAATTACTTACACGTCAACACACAGATTTACTTACACCACACACTTCACTTACACTTGCACACAGATTTACACACACACACACACACACACACACACAACACACTCCATATACAAATAACGTATAATTTATTAAAAACATTTTATGTTTTAATTAAACATGTACATTTATATTACTCCATTCAAATATAACAAAAATATTTCAAGAAAGTTTCTAAAACTGTCTATAACTAAATCAAGTCATTATCTTGAATAAAGAATTTTATGTCATTAACTGTTATACTTTTTGTTTTATAAATTTCATAAAATTTTAGTAAAAGTTATTTAAAACTTGATAGTTATAAAAATTTATAAACAAAAAAGTATTACGTTATTAGATCATAACTTTATTCTACAACTTATTACGAATTGCTTGTTATAGAAGTTTAGGAAACTCTTGAAAATAATTTTAGTTATATTGAATGAGTACCTATAAATGTTACAATGTTTAATTAAACAAAACATAAAATGTGTTAGATAAATTATACGTATATGTGTAAGTGAGTGTGGCTGTGTGTGTGTGTGTTGTGTAAATCTGTGTGGACGTGTAAGTAAAATCTCCTGTGTGTAGTAATCTGTGTGTGAGTGAATAAATCTGTGTGAGATATAATCAAATCTTGTGTGTGTAAGAAATCTGTGTTGAAGTGTAAGTAAATCTTTGTGAGTGTAAGTAAAATCTGTGTGTGAGTGTAAGTGTCTATGGATACGTGGATAAGTGTCATAGTGAATGTGTGTATAAGTATCATAGTGAAAGTGTGTATAAGTGTCATGTGCGTGTGTGTGTGGTTGGTGTGACCGCATGTGTATAAGTGTAAATGTAAGTATCTATGGTGTAATATGTAAGTGTCATAGTGAATGTGTGTCAGTGCATAGTGAATGTGTGGAATCCTGATACTGAGCCGAAGGGTTGTGTGTGTGTGTGGTGTGCTGTAGCGTGTTGTATTGTGTTCTTAAAATAATAATAACAATAGGTCTGAAGTAAATAACACGAAGTATAAAATAAATATAAAAATAAAATAAATAATAAAAATAATAATAAAAAATAATAAAAAATAAATAAAAAATAAAAGTATAAAACAAAAATAAAAAAACATAAAATAATAAAATATGAAGTTAAAGCAGTAAAACATGTGAATTTTAAAGCAGTACAGCAGAGAGTTAAAGCAGTCAAGCAGAAGAGTTAAAGCAGCAAAGCAGAGAGTTAAAAGCAGTAAAGCAGTGAGTTAAAACAGTAAAAAATGAGTAAAGCAGAAAACATGAGTTAAAGCAGTAAGACAGTAAACCAAAAGCATACTAATCCCCCTTGGTGTTAGTAACACCTCTATTGACTTTACTGATTTACTGCTTTAAAGGTATGTAACGTTAATAAATAAGTGAGTTAAAGCAGTAAAACATATAAGTTAATGCAGTAAAACATGAGTTAAAGCAGTAAAACATGAGTAAAAACAGTAAAGCAGTAAAACAAAAGCATACTAATCCCCCCTAGGTGTTAGGTAACACCTCTAATTACTGCTTTACTGATTTAACTGATTTACTGCTGTTAAAGCGATATGTAATGTTAATAAAATATGTGAGTTAAAGCAGTAAAACATATAAGTTAAAGCAGTAAAAACATGATTTAAAGCAAGTAAACATGAGTTAAAGAGCAGTAAACAAAAGCATAACTAATCCCCCCAGGTGTTAAGGATAACACCTCTTATGATTTACGATTTACTGCTTTTAAGGTATGTAATGTTAATGTTTTTAAATAAAATTTATTCGTACAGTTGTAGTAAAAATAAAAATGTTTATTTATCAAGACACTCTGGTTTTTTTCTTCTTACATCCAATTTTAAAAATTTATAAATAAAAAAGTAATTAAGTAAAAAGTATTAAGTAAAATAAATGTTAATAAAATATATAGTGGTGTAAATAATAGTTCTGTAATGAGTTACAGTTTTAGGTACGCGAAAATGTTTTTTAATAAAACATGTTTAAGTATGAAATAAATGGTAGACTCAATAGTATATTTGAAAAGAATTCTTTGAAATGTTAAGTATAAATAAAAATGATGCCTTATAGTAAAATATATTTCATTCGCTCGCGGTCGCAACCTACGGGTGCGGGGCCTCCATCTTTTGCGGGGAGGGGGCTTGCTCGGCCTGGTGGGCGGCTTTTGATCTAGAGGTAGACAAAAGATGAGTCCAATCAAAGATGATCATCCTATAGGTGGTATCAAGATGACTTCATCAAAAGATGAGTCCATCAAAGATGAGGCAACAAAATTGAGCTTCGAGTGTGTGAGTGTAAGTGTAAGTGTACCTGAGCGCGTGAGTGTAAGTGTAATATGGCTAGTTAAGTGCTACATGGCGGTGTAAGTGCTATATAAGTGGTTATGAAAAAATACTAACTCATAGTAGGAAGCATTCTAAATCAGATTGTAATTATACACCATCGATTCCCTCATAACCTTTATTAACCTAGGGGTAGAACACCCATATTAGGGTATCTGCTCAGGGGAGGCCTAGGAAAAGGGTTGAAAAAACGTGGCACTCAGTTGGCACTATGTCGCGCACTCACTTGCACTATGTGGCACTCACTGCACCTCATTGGTCACTCCACACTTGCACTCATTGGCACTAATTGGCACTCACTGGCACTCACCTGGCACTCACCTGAGCACTCATCTAAATACTCATAGAAACTAAAAGACATCACTAGATATCTTATACAGGTGGTTGGGAACCATCCAGAGCCATCAGTTAGCAATGGGTCACAATTGACCCTATGTATATGGCAAGGTCCAAAGGCGAAATATCATAGGTCAAACAAGGTTACGACATCAAAAAAGGGCCTAAGTCCCTAAGGAAGGACAAAAAATTACCGTAGGTCAAAAATTGACCCATGGATGACCAAAGGATTGGCAGTGTGTTTGTACGTGAGTATAAAGTGTAAATGTAAGTGCTCTACTGGAGTAAATGTAAGTGTCTAGTGAATGTTGTATATAGTTGGTCATAGTTGAATGTCTGTATAAGTGTAAGTGTGAGTGTGTGTGTGTGTGTGTGTGTGTGGTTGTGTGTGTGTGTGTGTGTTTGTGCGTGTGTGTGTGTGGCGTACGCGCACCGTGTGTAGGTGTTCAAAGTTTAGGGTAGGTCCATACATCGTACACAAGTAAAGGACACGAATATGTGTAACGGGTGGGCCACGAGTGGGAACCAAATTGCGTGGAACAAAAAATGGACCCATGGTATCATGGCAGAAGGTCAAGGCCCGAAAATTTTCATGTCAAACAACGTTAAGACATCAAATACGGGGCCTAACCCATAAAGGAAGGACAATAAATTACCGTGGGGCAAAATTAATTGACCCATGGTCGAAATAATTAGGGATGCCGTAAAAATAGCGGAGGGCAATACGTACATACGGTTTGGCTTACGCAAACCGTTTGAGCGCAACCCGTCTGTCGAAGGATTAGCCCAAAAATTCGGGTTGCCGAAAAAATTAAGGTTCTCAAAAAATTAGGGTTCTTAAAAAAATTAGGTTCTCAAAAATTTTGGTTCTCAAAAAAAATTTGGTCTCAAAAAATTTGGGTTTCTCAAAAATTTGCGGTTCTCAAACAATTTGGTCTCCAAAAAATACTGGGTTCTCACAAAAAATCCAGGGTTCAAAAAATCCGGGTTCTCAAAAAGTTTGGGTTTCTCAAAAAAATTTGGGTTCTCAAAAATTTGGGTTCTCAAAAAATCCGGGTTCTCAAAAATCCGGGTTCTCAAAAAATTCCGGGTTCTCAAAAAAATCGTGATTCTCAAAAATCCGGGTTCTCAAAAAAATACGGTGGCCCAAAAAGGTCAGGCCCAAAAAAAGTTAAGGGGTAAAAAATTCAGGTTGCCCAAAAGGTCAAGGCCCAAAAGGTCTAGGTCAAAAAACAGGTCAAAAAAGGTCGCGGTCATTTGTCAAGTGGAAAAAACTGAGCCCAAATAATGATACATTAAATTGCTCAAGTTTAAAAGTTTAAAGTTGCAACTACTATTTGGTGTTCCAAGCTAGTATCATAAACGATAGAAAAAAAGAGCAACAATTAAAAAACTATCCTATGAGCCCATTAATACAAAAAATTATATACTCGTATAAAACGATTCCCTCTTAAATATCTTCTGTACAATCATTTTAGTATCAACATGCCCAAAACGGAAATGACTTTCCAAATCGTGAGATGAAATGATTGCCAATTAGAACATTCTCCCAAGAACATAAATACTAGGTATAAACCTTAAAATAATAGTAACCGCAAATAGTGAAATAATGATTACAAATGAAACAAATTTAAATGTATAAAAATTATGAAAATAAATAAATATAGAAATATTTGAGTTCAAGTTCAAAATGTTTAAGAAAGAGGGTCATATCGATATGGGAGAATTTAAAACCCTATTAGACTCATGAATACAATTAACTAATTACAGAGTGAAATGCTGATTTGGAAAGTCTAGGATAATGATGAAGACTATTGATATTCGAATACTGACTCTAGGTAACAATGATCTCTTGAAAATGCTTGTAAAATTTTACATAAATGAAAAATACTGATAAAAAAAAAAATTAGAAATTGGGAAATAAGAGAAGCTCAGGTAAGGACTCTATGATATAACAAAACTTACAAAACAGCCGAAATTATAGTCAGATATTAGCGTTTATTTCTTCTCGAGTCATAACTGGTGGCATTTTTTCCTTTTAGTGGTCTTTTAAAAGGATATTATCGGTTCTAGATTCTCTTAATATTAACAACAAATAACATCTGAAAGAACAACTACGCAACATTCTGTTCCAAATATATAACATATTTATGTAAAATAACTTAGTTAAAATAAAAAAGTGAAACGTATAAATGACTTCACACAGATTATATTTAAATGAACATATTTGGATTTATTCAATTATTAACTTAGAATACAAACTCGTCTCTGATGTAGCTTGAGTGGCCGGCAAATATTAGGCTTAAATGTTCAAAAAGCTTCTTGTTCTGTTCTACCTTTTAGAATCAATCTTGAAGAGATTTTTTTGCCACCTTTGGAATTGGTAAATACGCGTGCAAAGCTCAATTATATTATTATTATTATTATTAATTATTATCATTATTATTATTATTATTATATATTTAACTTTTAATCATTAAACTTTTTCTTTTATGATTCTATTGGCTTCGTTAGTGATTTCTTATTATTATTATTATTATTAATTATGTATTATTAATTAATATATTTATTGTTAATATTGTTATTATTATTGTTATTGATTATTGTTATTGTTTTGTTATTATTATTATTATTATTATTATTATTATATTATTATTATTATTATTATATATTATTATTATTATATTATTAATTATTATTATTCATTATTATCCTTTATATTATTATTAATTATTATTAATTATTATTATTCACACCAGAAAGGAAAAGGGCTTTCTTTATATATCTACCAGCATTTCTCATTACAAAGTGGTATAGCCTTAAGATTTTGAATTTTGAGTTTTCTGATATTTTTTTTTACCTTACGCATTTAGGCTCTCTTCCAAATTTACAACCAAATTTTCCAGTCTATAACTGTCCTCCTAACTGAGAGGAGAGAGAGAGAGAGCTTGATACCTGATTAAAGATAGAGATAAAGAGAGGAGAGCAGCAGAGAGAGAGAGAGAGAGAGAGAGAGAGAGAGAGAGAGAGAGAGAGTACCAAAACTCAAAAATAAAGAATATTCTCTCGTTTTCTTCTCTTTTCTTTGGAATCAACGTGTTTGAAGATTTTAATAGTGGCAACCGCTAATGCTTTGTTTTTGTTTTTGAGATCCAGCTCATGAACTTGAACTTACCATTGTCCAAAAATCCAAACAATCTTTGAGCAGATGTGTAAGCCCCCACCCTGTATCCCCAGATCGGTTTTGAAAATAAGACCAGACTGCGGAAGTCGGCTCCGACTCCAATTTCATCTCCAAATTTTTAAAGTTTCCCGGTCTAGCTCATTATTTTAAAAAATCAAGCTTTAGCTAAAATTCCGGTTCCGGCCCCGTCTCCCACTCTACAGAAAAAACCTTTGCAACTCCGTGCTCAGACTGGTGTTACATGATACCATTCTCATGAAATGATTGTTGCATCGCCTTTAAGGGGTCACTCTGAGTGCTCTGAGAGCAAAACGGAGATAATTCTCCAGGAAAGAGTGGCTTACATTAGACTCTCTTTTTCTTTATCTAAAACTAACTACGGCACCTACGTTCACCCACGAAAGATTATTATACCACTAAAATAACAATAAATAAGTAATGTACGCACATTACCTACGTACATACACGAAAAGGTGACATCAGCGGACTGGATGCTGTTTCACATGACTACATTTAAACCCTTCGTTAATTTTTATTATTCAAAATTGAAATCAAAACTTCCCAAGACTTTGCCCTTTCTGTTGAAAACGATTGGTAAAATTAAATTCTCCCCTGAGCTGATTTTTTAAATAAATCGCTATTCCACTGATATTAGACTCCGATGTATTAAATTAGCCATATATATATATATAATAATATATATTATATATATTATATATATATATATATATATATATTATATATAGTATATATACTATATATAGATAATATATATAATGCACCCCATTATTTTACTAGTACAGAAAATATTTGGAAAAATCACCAATTTACATAAATTGCAAATTGTATGTGAAATTGTGAATTCAATTTATTCAATAACCTCTGTAATGCAATTACCAATATTTGCCCTATTGGCAAACCCTATAAAACATTAGTGAAAATTAAAAACTATTTTGAGGTTAATTAATTTTTATTACCCAAAAATCTTAAACTTGCTTGAGCCTCTCTGCATATATACTAATATTATATTATAATATATATATATAATATATATATATATATATATATATATATAATATATATAATATAAAATATATATATATATTATCCTACCAAATCTCTCTCTCTATATATATAGATATATAGTATATATAATATAAATATATGATATATATATATATATATATATATATATATATATATATATATATATATATATATTTTTTATATTTTTTATTAAAATATAAAAAATATAAAAATAAAAAAATAAAAAATAAAATTTATATAGAAATTCATACTATGTGAACTTCAACTATGGTCACAAATTGATACCAAAATATTGCAAAAGTAGAAAAGCAAAAATGATTGCAACACAAGAAAATTGCTGAGGAAATCAGAATAGAAGGTGGGGCAACATAAAAGGGCTTGCAAATAGAATAAAAGCTAAAGAAAGCCAAATATTAAGAAAAAATAATAAATTAGGAGATACTGCAAGCAAATACAAGCTATTGCAGAAACTCAAACAAGCTACTGAAGCAACAAAACTGACTTTGCCAAATGTAAATTGAGAAAATAAAAGCAAAGTACAGAATTTGAACTTCAATCAACATTAGGAAGAAATTGAAGAAACATTTAGTACCATCTATTCAATCAAGAGCTTATTAATTTCACAAAGAAGAAAATATTGAGGTGAAATTACTAGCAATTGACTAATACTTCAAGCTGAATCCTAAAAGCAAAAAACTATTGAAGAAGCCAAAGCCAGGGTTTTACAAGGAAGAAAATTTTGAGGTGAAATCCTAACAATTAATAAAGAAGCTATAGAAGAAACCTGAGAACAACTAAGAAACTCTTTTTTTCAGCTATTAGAGCCATCTTCAAGCAACTTTATTAATAAAGCAGCAGCCCTACAATTTGAGTAAAATCTAAGCCATCCACCCTAAGCTCAGCCATTTCTGAAATCCAATACATCAGTAATTAGAAGGTAATAGTTATATTTATAGGTATTAACATAGTTGGTGTGAATGTGGTATTAATATAAATAAGTAACATCTATGAGTTTTCAAACAAAAGCTAAAAAGGACAAAAATAAATAAAAAGTCCAAAAAATACTGATAATTTTTTATTGAACACTTATTAACAGGAATAACTAATTTTCAATGCAACCAATGTATAATTATTATGTTTATTTTTTAGCATTTAGTATTTGTACTTTTATATATTTATAGTTTGTTATATTTTTATATTTTTAGAACCTGTTCGAATATATCTACGATGTTTAAATAAAATTCACAATATCGAATCGAGTATCACAAACCACTGATGTCAGGGATTTCTCATTGATGTTTTACAAAGTTCTTCTAATTAGAAGCATTGGATGAAGAACACAAAGCTGTCACTCAGATGTGAGGAATGATCATCATCCGATTGACAATAAGTATAAATAAGAATAGCAAAAATAAAAATAATAAAATAAATAAAAAATATATATAGGTAAACTTTTATATAGGAAATATATAAGAATTTATCTGTATATATAAATTGTGTTAAAAAATAATATCCTTCCTTTATTTTTTTTTATTTTACATAAAATAAAATGAGTGAATGAGTTCGATAAATATTTAGTTTTAATACTTTTTTTTTTTTTTAATATAAAAAAAAAAAAAAAAAAGAGCGATATAGAAAATATAGATGAAATTGAAACAACTGAAGGAGGTTTTAAAGTTCCTTCAGGAAAATTAGCTGCCGTTACAAAAAATAAATAAATACAGATTAAAGGTAGAATTATGGCATTGCTTTCTTAAATAACTTAGATTTAAGTCTCGAAATTAAAACTGATGAATTAACATTAGATGCAAAAGTAGAATCCTTAAAAAATACTTGTAGTGAACTAATAGCAGAATCTGTAGAGTCAGATAAAATTCAGCAGTGGCTTACATTAAAATTAAAGCCATATTATGATTTAAAAAGTGACATTTCAAAATATATGAATAAATATGAACCAAAGATTAGACCACAAGACAGTGCTAGTAATGTATCAAGTAAAATTAGTAAAGCAAGTATAGCTAGTTCAAAAAGTGCAATAGCCCAATCTTTGTTACTTGAGATAGAAAAAAGTAAAATAAAATTACAAGAGCATGAACAATACTTGGCAAAAAAAAGGGAACTAGAAAATTTAGATTTGTACCAACACAGTAGTCATATAAAAAATCTGGAACAAAGCCTAATTAAAATAGAACAAAAATTAGAAAGTCCAATTTTCAGTATTAGCGATACTTCTGTAAAAAAGGAGAATAAAAATGTAAATTTTTCAGAAACTAAAATAAATAGTATAGGTGAAAATAATAATCAGGAGTCTAAATTAGTAGAAATTTTAAAACAAAAGTTAGAAGTGAGTATTAATAATCCTCTTCCTATATGTGAACCAGAAATATTTTCTGGAAAGGATCCAACCAAATTTAAAGATTTTATGCTAGTTTTTAAAACTAATATAGAAGGAAAATGTGAAAATGAAATGAACAAACTTTCCTATTTAATCAAGTATACAGAAGGTAAAGCAGAAAATATAGTAAGAAGTTGTATGCATTTGGATGAAAATATAAGTTATAAAAAGGCAGTAGAAAAACTCGAGAAACAGTATGGAAATGAACAAGTTATTGCTAACATACATTACCTAAAAAAGCTTAGAAAGATGGGGAATGAAATTAAAGAATGAATGATAGTTAAAGCTATGGCAGATTTTTTCTTTGTTTTAGGACTCTATCAATTAATGCAATGGAAAAATGATTACTTCCACTTGAATGAACTTGAATTCTTATGGTGCTATTTATAGAAAGTTAAAAACCTTCCCACAAGCAGCGTGATAAGTGGAGGAATAAAGTTGATAGTATGTATGGAAAATAAAAAGGTAAACTTTAGTACATTTACAAAGTTTGTTGAAAAAGAAGCAAGGGTCATGAATACACACCTCTATTTGGAGAACTTGGCATTGGTACAAAACCAAAGCAAAAAAATTACAAAGTGAAAAAGGAGTAAGTCACTTTATACAAAAGAAAATAATGATGACCATAGAAATAACAATAAATAATGTTAATAGTAATTATAATAAATGAATAATATAATGACATTAATAATACAAAATCATACTTAGTAATAGTTAGTTCAGTAACCTAATAATAAAATCACAGTTTTGCAATTTTGTAAATAAGGGCACAATCATGAGCTACTTAAATGCAGAATTCTAGAAAAACACAAAGCCAAGATGAACATAACAAAGTTATTAAGAAGACAATAAAATTATGCTTGAAGTGATCTCAGATCAAAATCACTTTAGTAAGTAACTCTCAAAAAGACCAGAAAAAATTGAGTGAAAAATAATAAAGCAACATTTAACATTTCGGCAATAAGAGAAAAAAGAAGGCCACAGAGCAGGAGGGTTCCAATATATCTCACCAGCAGCATCAACTGTGAAATTTAAGAGGATAAAGATAAAAAAAGGAGAGTCAAAAGAAATCAGAAGTAATGGAAGCGCAAAAAACCTTTCAGACAAAAGTAAGTAATAAAAAGCTATTTTATCCTGCAGTGCCAGTGATTAAAATCAAAAAGCTTAAAAAGTAAAGATAAGTGATTAAGACGATACCATGGGTTCTAGAACATATTCTTCAGCATGGTTTATGGAAATTTTAGAATTTAGCCGATGCCAGATTAGGTATGCATAAGAAACCTCATAAAATAATGATATAACTACTATGCTATCGGACAGATTAAATAAAAAGCATACATTTAAATAATTAGAGAATTTATCCGATATGGTGAGGGATGGAGGAAATCTGAAACATAAATAAATGTATATTGTTAAAGAAATAATTGGGCCCTTTTAAATGAAGAGAGTCCATCTATCAAAGATATACCAATGGATTAGAATAACTTAAATCATTGTGCCCTTCAACTCATAGAATCAAAAATTGGCATTATAATAGGAATGAAGATCAAACAGGTAAAATTTTTAAAAACCCATTGACCAAGTAGAATGGACCAAGGCCAATATAAATAACTACGCCTTTGCAGTTAAGTATTATTTGGATGGGCATACAAGTTCCGACACCCGATGCGACTATACCAGCAATTCATGAGCTTTAACGATGTCATAAAACATCAAAATACAGAAGAAGATTGATAAAGCTTTATTGAAAAACTATCAGCTGAAGAGAGTTTCCTGCTAAAAGAATCCTGAACAAGTCTGTGACAGTGGTGTTGAAGATCAAAGGTGGAAAAAGAAGGTTTTTGAAAATACAAGCTTACAAAGACACAATACAAGGCGTAAATTTCCAAAGTCTGGATTTACCATTTTAAACAAAGAAAATCAGCGACTCTTTTTCAACACTAATAACAAAAAAATCAAACACTTTAGCCAAAAATTGTATTCATTTAAAAAATAAATTTTTGAAGGATAGAAGAAATTATTTGGTTACCAATATTGTTGAAACAGTAGATAAATGTTAAAAACTTCATTTGCAGAAAAAGTGAGCAAACATGAATATTAAAACAATGTACAGATTCTATTTAACACACCATAGTGTAATCCATCCACAAAAAGAAAAAATTGAGAGTAGTATTCAATGCAGCTTTACCATACAATTGGTATTTCTTTACAATAAGTAGTGACTCACAGGTGCCCAGACTATATTTTCTAACCCTACAACTTGCCAATCTTTAAGGTTCAGAAAAGACGAAAATAATGCTTTCATTGCAGGAATAGAGAAGATGATTTTCATCACAATACAGGTACATTGACAAAGATAAGATTATCAGCGGCTTCCATTATAGAGTCCCAAATAGTAATTATTAAAACTCCAGGAAAGAATATTAGAAGTTAAGTTCATATATTTGAAGTGTGAGCTCCAATAAATTGCAAATTATGTCTTGAAGCAAACTACAAATGTAATTGAAGCAGAAAAATTCCCAGTAATTTACCCAAACGACCCACCCATACTTAGAAATTTCGATGTGGGATGCATGGTTTAACCAAGTCTGTGAAGTCAAGAAAATGAAGGCTCTTATAGCAGTTTATTAAAGAAGGTAAAAAATTTTAAAAATTAGTGGTTTTAATCTGCATCAAGTAGCTAGTAATTCAAAGAAATTTTTTAGAAAATATTGATAAACAAGACTTAGTTTAAAGATTTTAAAGAAATAAGCTTAACTTTGGATAGATATGCCTTCACCAAAAGTATTAGGCTGTAAGTTGGGACCCAGAACGAAAGACGAAATCACATTGAATAGCTAGTGGTTAGAGAATACGCAAAAACTAAAAAGAATGAATAACAAAAAAGACAGTATACTCCAGTTGCATTTTTTTCCATACTATTTCCCACTAGGATATTATTAGTTCCAGGACTACTAGTACAGCTAAAAAGAATTTGCAAAATGTATGCGATAGAAAGGGTAATTGATGATTGAACTTTCCATCAGATATAAAAAACAAAGTTACAATAAAATGGTAAGTGATGTTAATAAGCTTAAATGATTTTCAAGTTCCATAGGCCATATAATCCAAATGTCTAAAGTAAAAAACAGGGCACTTCTGCCTCTAGACAGCTACATAATACTTCTTTCTAGCACTCATGGCTTCATCACAATATGCATCATCTTTGCCCAGCCGACATAGTTAGCATATTATAAGATTCATTTGGAACGAGAATAATGAAATATATTGTTTATTGGTGTTATCTTAAAACAAAATTGATACCATTAAATAAAAATTTGATGTTAACTATTCCAAGAATAGAACTGAGTGCAGCAAAATTAGCAGTCAACATACACCAAATTTTAAAGATGAATTAGATATGAACATAAGCAAAGAATACTTGTATTTTTGGATAGATAGTGAAATTGTATTACAATATATTAAAAATGAATACAAAAAGATCAAAAAGATTTTGAATATAGAGTTAATTATATTAGATCACAAACAGATATAAGCCAATGGAATTATGTACCAGGCAAGCTAAATATTGCAGATATAGCAAGTAAAGGGATATCTGTTAATGAGTTTTTGAATAATAAACTATGGAGCATTGGTCCAGAATTTTTGTACAAAGACAAAGTTCATTGGCCTGAGCAAAATAAAGAAAATAAATTAGATGATGAAAATGATGAAATTATAAAAAGTAAACCTGTAATGGCCATACAACTACAAGAAAGTTCAACAGACAAGCTCATACATTCTGTCTCAGATTGGATGAAATTAAAAACAAAAGTAGCATGGATTTTAAGAGTTAAAGAAAATTTGCATAAAAAAACCTGGAATAAAGGTGCTATGACAATCACAGAATTAAAAGATGCAGAAAAGGCTATTTACAAATATGTACAAAATAAAGAATTTCATGATATACAATACAAGATAAAAAAGAAAGAAGCTTTACAAAAAAGGCACATATTGGCAAAATTCCTACCATTTTTAGATGATGATGGAATATTAAGAGTAGGTGGGAGGAACAAAAACCTGAATGATGTATCATATGATTTTAAACATCCAATTATCTTGCCAAATAGTCATGTTACAATGCTAATAATGAGACATTACCATAGAATTAATGGACATTTAGGAAAACAAACAGTTTTAAATGCTTTAAGAGAGAAGTACTATATCATTGGAGCAAGTAGAAGTATTAAAAAGATTTTAAAAGATTGCATTATATGCAGAAAGCTCCATACAAGGCCAACTCAGCAGTTGATGGGAGATTTGCCGAAAGATAGATTAAAATGTGATGTACCACCATTTACAAGTATTGGTATTGATGCTTTTGGCCCTTTTCTAGTAATAAGGGGAAGAGGGAAAGTAAGAGAAAAAAGATATGGATTAATATTCTCATGTTTAAGTAGCAGAGCAATACATTTAGAAATGCTATATTCATTAGATACTGATGCTTTTATCAATGCTCTAAGAAGATTTATAAGCCGCAGAGGCAATGTGAAATTGATCCGATCAGATAATGGATTGAACTTTGTGAAAGCTAACAAAGAATTAAAAGGACAAGTTAAAAATTGGAATAATAAGCAAGTAAATAAATTTTTTGAGCAAAAAGAAATACAGTGGATATTCCAACCACCTCATAGTTCTCATAAAGGAGGTCATTTTGAGAGACATATTAGAACTGTGAGAAATATATTACAATCTTCACTCTTAGAACAGCCAATAAGGTTGACAGATGATAACTTGAACACTTTGTTCTGTGAGATAGAATTCATTATAAATAACAGACCAATAACAGAATTTTCAAATGATTTAGAAAACTTAGAAGCTTTGACACCAAATCATCTACTAACTCTTAAAGGCAATATAACTTTTCCTCCAGGATTATTTCAGGACAAAGATTGCTACTTATATAAAAGATGGAAACAAGTTCAGTATCTTGCTGATTTATTTTGGAAAAGATGGATCAAAGAATATGTTCCTTTATTGCAAAAAAGAAGTAAATGGTTAGCAGAAAAAGAATCACACAAAGAAGGAGATTTGGTTCTTTTAATAGATGACTTCAAACCAAGAAATATGTGGAATTTAGGAAAAATAGTAAAAGTTTACAAAGATGACTCAAACAGAGTGAGAATAGTAGATGTGAAAATAAATAAAGACAAGAATACTTTAAATACTACAATTTTGAAAAGACCAATAACAAAATTAATCTTGCTGAGAGAAAGTGCAGGATTATAACAAGAAGACAGCAGAATAGTAAACTCTAAGGAAACTAAGAATAACAAGAAAACTTAATATTCTTAGCAAAAGGGGGAATATGTTATATTTTGCATTAAAATATAAAAAATATGAAAATAAAAAAATAAAAATAAAGTTTATAGAAAATTCATACTATGTGAACTTCAACTATGGTCACAAATTGATACCAAAATATTACAAAAGTAGAAAAGCAAAAATGATTGCAACACAAGAAAATTGCTGAGGAAATCAGAATAGAAGGTGGGGCAACATAAAAGGGCTTGCAAATAGAATAAAAGCTAAAGAAAGCCAAATATTAAGAAAAAATAATAAATTAGGAGATACTGCAAGCAAATACAAGCTATTGCAGAAACTCAAACAAGCTACTGAAGCAACAAAACTGACTTTGCCAAATGTAAATTGAGAAAATAAAAGCAAAGTACAGAATTTGAACTTCAATCAACATTAGGAAGAAATTGAAGAAACACTTAGTACCATCTATTCATTCAAGAGCTTATTAATTTCACAAAGAAGAAAAAGAAACAATTGAGGTGGAATTATAAGCAATTGACTAATACTTCAAGCTGAATCCTAAAAGCAAAACTATTTAAGAAGCCAAAGCCAGGGTTTTACAAGGAAGAAAATTTTGAGGTGAAATCCTAACAATTAATAAAGAAGCTATAGA
>JABUQX010040982.1:0-12500 GCA_015478945.1 Trachelipus rathkii | reverse complement strand
CTTTGTGATGCAGTTGAAAAACTTCAATCCGAAAAGTTTTTGATTAATTCACCACCATGGAAAGGAAAAACAAAAGCGAAAAAATCTACAGAAAACAAACACCTTCACTACAAGTAAATCAATAAACAGATTCACTGGAAGAATTTCTACATTCCAGTATTGATGAAGAAACATACGCCGCATTGCCAAAAGATGAAGTGCAAATGATTTGAAAACTATCACCAAGAAAAATTACTAGATACAAAATAATCGATCCATCAGTTGGTGGAAAGTTAACCAAAATGTTTACCTCACGCTTTAAGTAACTTGCAAGAGAAATAACTTGGCCGTGTTCCCAACTGAGTGCTCAATTGAGAGGATATTTAGTAGATTCTGGGCTAATATATGCATTAAAAAGAAGAATTAGACTCTCAGCAGAAAAGGCAGAAAAATTAATGTTTCTCAAACACAACCTTCCTTATATTGGAATTTCAATACTAGTGCAAAAAAGTATATAATCCATTGTAAAATCTCTTTCAATAAGGTCGGAGGTTGGGGAAAGAGGTTGTTGAGTGCAAGTTGGTTGGGGTCCCCTGGTTCCCCGCACCCTGAGTAACATTATATTAATAATTGTAGCTAAAACTCAAATTATATATATATATGATATATATATATATATATAGTATAATATATATATACTATATATATATATATATAGAATATATTATATATATATATATATATATATATATATACTATATATATATTAATATATATATATATATATATATATATATATATATATATATATATATTATATCTATATATATATATATATATATATATATATATAGATGATATATATATATAGTATAGAGAATAAAGAGCATACAAGATCTCATCTACATATATTAATCTTTCGAATGAATTGGACTTCCTAAAGACGCTATTTCTAAAGAATGGATTCCCAGGTTTTATCATTGACAACATATTTAGGAAACAACTTTCGTTAAAATTTCAGCAAATATCCTTGCACTAAATTAACTGTACCTAAAGAAATCCTGTATATGAAATTACCTTTCTATGGGGAGAGTAAGTTGTGAAATTGAACGCAGAAATTAAAGGGAATTTTAAAATCAAATTAGACCCCCGAGGTTCAACTTCAGATTTAGCTTTTCAACATGAAATAAAATTGGAAAAATTTCATAGTTAAGATAAAACTTCCTTACCTTTATGTTCATCAGTGATATACAAATACAATTGCGTGGACTGTGATTGCCACCTACATAGGAAAGACTATGCGTTAGGGCTTTCTATTCGCATTGGCTGAACATACAAGGTATTCTCCTATATAGAACTTTGCGATACATTTGGCACCATCCCCCTATCTGCCGATCAATTCTCATTCTCTTCAGAAAAATCATCCTATACAGGATTCAAATTTTCAATATTTTAGACTTTGGAAAAGAACCTGACCTCCATTCTTTAGAATCCTTATATTTTATTTGGCACCAAGCTCCAAAGCTGAATCAAAATTTAAAAACTGAAAATATTTTAATAATGAAGTAGAGTTTTGTCGCTTATTGATACTTTTTCATATATGTTAGCAAATATTAATTTTCTTTTATTTATTTATTTATATAATTTTTATGTAATTTTTTATGTATTATTTATTTAAATTTTTTTTATATCGTTCATTATAATCCAAGCCTTGATAATGGGTAGACGTGTAATTCACCCGAAACTAGTCGGTATAATAAAATGTTTAGATTTGTTTTGGTCATTTTAGCCATTATATATATATATATATATATATATATATATATATATATATATATATATATATATAGGGGGTATTATATATATATATATATATATATATATATATATATATATATATATATATATATATATAAATATATATTTATATATATATATATATATATATATATATATATATATATATATATTATATATATATATATATATATATATATATATATATATAATATATATATATATATATATATAAATATTATATATATATATATATATATATATATATATATATAGATATGGGTTCCGGACGCAAATGACCGCGACCTTTTTTGACCTTTTCTGACCGCGACCTTTTTTGAGCTCGAATTTTTACCTGACCTTGACCTTTTTTGGAGCCTTCACCTTTTTGGGCCTTGACCTTTTTCGACCACCCCTTTGATCATCCATGGGTCATTTTTGGCCCACGGTATTTGTTTTTTGGCAACCCTAATTTTTGGCAACCCTAATTTTTTTCGGCAACCCTAATTTTGCAACCCTTCGAAGAAGGGGTGCTCCAAACGGTTGCGTAAGCAACGTTGTACGTATTGCCCCCTATTTTACCCCCCCTAATTTTTTTTCACCATGGGTTCAATTTTTGCCCCACGGTAATTTTTTATCTTCATTTAGGGCTTAGCCTAAGTTTTTTGATGTCTTAAACCTTTTTTGTGCGTGCGCACACACATACACACCATTGACAGATACCATGGGTCAATTTTTGACCACGGAATTTTTTTGCCTTCATGCGTCAATTTGGACCCACGGGTAATTTATTGTCCTTCCTAGGCGGCTTAGCCCTTTTTTGCATGTGCTTAACCTTGTTTGACCATGATATTTAGGCCTTTAAACCTTGCCATATACCATGGTTCATTTTTGTCCCACGCTAATTTTTTACCCACTCGTGGCCCACCCGTCAAATATTTCGTTCCTAACTTGAACGGTATGTATGGATATCCTAACCTTGAACACCTACCACACACACACACACACCACACACACACCACACCACACACACACACACACACCACCACCACCACCACACACACACATTCACTATGACATTTACATTTTTACCCATAGACACTTACATTTACATCTTATACAAAGATACACGTACAAACACACTGGCCAACCCTTTGTCGCCATGGTCAAAACTTTGAACCCACGAGTCAATTTTTTCCTTCTTTAGGGGCCTAGCCCTTTTTTGATGTTCGTTAACCATTGTTTGACCGAATGATATTCGGCCGGTTGAAACCTTGCAATCACCACTGGGTCAATTTGACCACCGCTAACTTAGATGGGCTTTTGATGGTTCCCAATACCGTAAGAAAGTATCTATGATGTCTATTAGTGTTCTATGAGTATTAGATTGAGTGCCAGGTGAGTGCCAGGCGAGTGCCAACAAAGTGCCAACTGAGTGCCACAAAATGAGTGCCCAATGAGCTGCCAAGTGACAGTGCCACATGTGCCCAATGTGAGTGCCACAAGTGCCAAACTGAGTGCTTACTTTTTTCAAGCCTTTCTTAGCTCCCCTGAGCCCCGGAATAGCCCTTAATTATGGGTGTCTCCCCTAGGTTATAAAGGTATGAGGATTCGATTGGTGTATATCTACAAGTTGCTAGGATGCTTCCTACTATGAGTTAGTCTTTCTATCACTTATAGCTTATATATATTATATATATATATAGTATATATATATATATATAGTATATATATAATATAATATATAATATAGATATATATATATATATAGATATATATATATATATATATATATATATATATAATATATATATTACTGCACACGCACCTACACACATACACTATGACACTTATCCACACATTCACTATGACACTTATACACAACTATGACACTTATAAGCGCTTACGCTCTCCATAGACACTTACATTAAACCCATATTACCAACTTACACTCACACGCCACACGACAGATACACTTTACGTTTTACACTCACACACTTTGATATTTTTGATGCCCTCAGCATTGATGCCCAAACTTTGATGCTCCCCAGCATTAATGCCTCAACTTGCATGCCTCAACTTTGAAGTTATCTTTGATGACTCTCCTTTGATGCCGTCATCTTGATACTATCTATATTTGGATGACTTCATCTTGATAATTTTCTAACATTTTCGTAGACTTTTCTGCCCAAACATCATAGAACAGAGCTAATATTAATGTCTTTTCCTTAGTCTCATAAAACGGAAACACCAGGCGCAGCATGCGCCTTCCGCGCAAAGCCAGTCAAACCCGCACCCGCAGGTGCGACCCGCCGCCGCGTGCGCCCCCAGGCGCAATATTTCCGCGTAAACCGCCGCACGCGTGCGCCCGCAGCACCAATCCCGGCGTAACCCGCCGCCCGTGCGCCCGCAGCGGCAACCACCTTCCCGCCGAATGAAAATATTGACTATAGTCATTCATTTTATGTTCATATTTAAACATTTCAAAGAATTTCTTTTCAAATATACTATGGAGTCATTCATTTTTTATTTCATACTTAAACATTTTTATTAAAAACATTCTCTTCCGCGAACCTAAAACTGTAACTCATTACAGAACTATTATTTAAACACATATATTTATTACATTATTTTTTTAACTTAATACTTTTTACTTAATACTTTTTATATTTATTAAATTTTTAAAAATGTATGTAAGAAGAAAAATCCAGAGTGTGACTGATATATAATCATTTTATTTTTACTACAATTGTACGAAATTTATAAAACATTTTTACATATACTAAAGCAGTAAATCAGTAAACAAAATACCCATTACCTAACAACACAGGGATTAGTATGCTTTTGTTTACTGGCTTTACTGCTTTAACTTTCTGCTTTACGGCTTTAACTCACTGCTAACTTAAAAAAATTTGCATAATTACATACCTTAAAGCAGGTAAAGCAGTAAAAACAATAGAGGTTTTTACCTAACAAACCTAGGTGGAAATTAGTATGCTTTTGTCTCCTCCTCTCACCTGCCTTTACTGTCTTTAACTTTCTGCTTTTATCTGCTTTAACTCTTCTGCTGTTACTGCTTTAACATTTCTGCTTTACTGCTTTAACTTTCTGCTTTACTGTTTTCTAACTTTCTGCTATACTGCTTTAATAATCTTCATATATTTATTAACATTATGTTTTCTTATATTTATTTTAATACTTTTTATTTTATTTTATTATATTTTTATGATTTTATTATTTTATTTTTATTTTATTATTTATACTTATGTTATTACTTTCATGCCTATATTTATTATTATTTAGAACACAAATTCACTTACACTTTACACACATTCACTATGACAACTTATACACACATTCACTATGGCACTTACACTTACCATAGACACTTACATTTACCAATAGACACGCTTTCCACACAACACATCACACACACACACACACACACTCACACCACAGATTTACTTACACTCACACAGATTTACTTACACTCACACTGATTTACTTACACTCACGCAGATTTACTTACACTCACACAGATTTACTTACATAGCGCACATGCATGGATGTTACTTTACATTTACACTTTATGGGCAGGCACACACAGATTTACTGACACTCACACACACACACACGACACAGATTTACTTAACACCTCACACATGCAGATTTAGCTTACACACGCGATTTACTTAGCACATATTATTACGATTATAATTTTATTAAAACATTTTTTAGTTTTAATTAAACACGAACATTTATATTACTCATTCAAATATGAACTAAAATTATTTTCAAAGTTTCTTAAAAACTTCTATAATAAATCAATCGATTATCTTTGAACAAAGAAATTATTATTAACTCTGTTAATACGTTTTGTTTATAAATTTTATAACTATTAAGTTTTAAAATTAACTTTTACTAATATTTTATGAAATTTTATTGGAAAAACATTTATTATTTTACGGGTGACGTGTAAAGCCAATAAATCAGTGAGGGATCAGTAAGGTCAGCACCCCTACGCACCCCTCTACACCAAGCTATTGCCCGCGATTATGTTCTATTGACGTTACTGCTTATCATCATTCTATTAGACATGTAATATAGTAATAAAAATAACCAAAAAAGTTCTTTCTCTGCTGAACAGTAACATGTATTTTATTAAATCATTCTAAGTTGTTATTTAAAAATAACAATTATTCATTTACATTTATATTATTCGCTCGAGGTTAACTAAAAATATTTCAAAGGTTTTTTAAAATAATTCGGATTTTCATTATTATTATTATTACTTATGCCTATGTAACATTACAATCCATCACGAGAAAACACAACAACCCGAACTCCTTACAGATACGAAACTGACCTCTCTCTCCGCTCCACCAAAATGTGTTGAAATAAGACTACGTTTAGGCCTAAAATTAGGATAAGCCTTTTTGTATCCCGGGGCGATTTAGGACTAATTCCAGGTCAAAAATATATTTCAATACTGACCTTTTTCTAAAATGTGGTGCCATAACTACGTTAGGCCTAAATTTGTAGGCTTAGTAAAATAGGATAAGGCCTTTTTGTATCCAGGCTGCATTTAAGCTATACCAGGTCAAAATGGTAAATTCCAGTATAGACAAGACATCGAATTCAATGTTACTCTATTTTATTTTTAGAAATATGATTTTCAAACTTGATATACATGCTGGATCGGTAGATCCTTAAGCAGGTAAGGAGGAGAATGTTTACCTTCTTTGTGAGTGGACGAGTAATCCTTATCGTCTATTATGACCTCGTATGTGATTGGCCGAGAATTATTTTTCGCTTTTTTGGCTTTACGTATGTAAAAACATGTTTTTTCATATCCTAGACACCTTACCTGTGATTGGATTGAAAACATTATGTTTTATTATCTTTTAGACCCAAACTCCTTTTAAAATCATACTCGTTTTAGCTGGTTGATAGCGGTGCACAAGCTTATCTGGTTTGAATAATGAAGTGTTCATTTTCACTAAGTGGTATATCATGAATCACGCTTAAACAAGTATACCTCTCAATACAAGACATTTATCCAGTGCGAAGATCAAGGAATCCTCCGGAAGTAGGGTTTCATTGCTTATATATAAAGAAGAACCCGATGGATTTAATTTTTCAAGTGTGCACTCAATCACCCTGTTATTCAATTACCAACGCGTAGTTTTTCGTGAGTCCAGATGAATTACTTTGTATATGTAATCACACACTGAAGAGTGGCTTACAGAATACTTTTAAAACCAAGGCGCAGTTCTTTAAACTGGAACCGAAGACAATTATTAGCCTGTGCTGAAGAACCAGCGATAAGCAACTACTCTAGCATTTTATAAACATCAAAACATAATTAGTTTGGAAGTTAGATTATGGGAGAGAAATAAAGAACAGCAGTATATTGAACCTACATCATTGGATTCTACGATTTCAGGCCTAGCGCAGATGAAATATATGTTAGAGGTACGTAGGCGAATGTTAATGCAGATGAAGAAGACATATGTGTTATCTAATTACGTAACCGTAATTCTTTACATGTTATACCAAGAATACTACGCATTTAAGAAAACCCTGATCGATGATCCTACGCACATCATCGATCGCTTCCTAAGTTCTATAGACGTACAGAAATTCATTTATCTACTTAGAAAACAATGGCAGGAAAGTATTTATGCACGTAACCCCGAATGTAAATATACTATGATATTCTGAGCGGGAACTTTTTACGTATGTGTTAACTGAATGTATTAATGAGACACGAAACTATATCATCGATAATGATATAAATGAATGGCATATTTGCAAAGATTTAGGAGAATTTATATAAATAATCCAAAACATTAGTGTAAATAAAATGTAATGTGGAAGTGTTATTATATAAATAATATTCCTGTATTTATATTTAAATGTGAACGCTTATAATATAAAATCATTTGTAAATATAATTAACACTCTTGTATATATTTAATTTTGGCCTGTAATATATATATATATTATATATATATATATATATATATAATACTATATTGTATTATATTATTAATATATTATATATTATAGTATATATATATACTTATGTTTATATATTAAGATGTATATATATATATACTATAGTATATAATATATATTATATATATATAATGATATAATATACTATATATTATAATAGGGTATATATATTATATATTATATATATATTATATATAGTATATACTATATATATATATATATAAGGACAAAAATTAAATATATACAAAGAGTGTTAAATATATTACGATGATTTGATATATAAGGTTCACATTGAAATTATAATACCAGTTAAATAGTGTGAGTGGAGTGAGGTGAGAGCACTCCACATACATTGTGTACACATAATGTTTATGATTATTTTTATATTAAAAATTCTCTTAAATATAATATGCAATCATTTATATCATTATCGATGATATAGTTTCGGGTCTCAGTAATACCTTCAGTTTATAACACAATACGTAAAAGTCAACCCGCTCAGATATCATAGTATATTTACATTCGGGTCACCGGGTGCATAAATACTTTCTTTGCCGATTGTTTTTCTAAGGTTAGATTTAAATGAAATTTACTGTAGCGTCTACCCTAGAAATTTAGGAAGCGGATCGATGATGTGCGTAGGTTATCACAAATCAGTGGTTTTTCTTAAAAATGCGTAGTATTCTTGGTTTAACATGTAATGAATTACGGTTCTGTAATTATGATAACACAAATGCCTTCTTTATAATGTATTAACATGCGCTTAAGTACCTCTAAACAATAATATTTCATCTGCCTAGGCCTGAAATGTAGAATCCAAATGATGTAGGTTTCAAATTACTGCCTGTTTCATTAGTTTCTCTCCCCATTAATCGTAACTTCCATGTAACTGATTATGTTTTGATGTTTATAAAAAGCTAGAGTAAAGTTGCTTATCGCTTGTTTCTTCGCACAGGCTAATAATTGTTTCGGTTCCAGTTTAAAGCTGCGCTTGGTTTAAAGTATTCTGTTAGCCTATCTCTTTCAGTGTGCATTACAATTAACAAGTAATTCATCTGGACTCAGGAAATACGGCTTGTATTGATAACAGGGTTATTGGCGTAGCACACTTGAAAAATTCAAATCCATCGGGTTTTCTTTATATAAAATATGAAACCCTTACTTCCGGAGATCTTGATTTCCCACTGGATAATGTCTTGTATTGAGGTATACTTGTTAAGGTGATTCATGATATACACTTAGTGAAAATAGAACACCTTTATTACAAACCAGAGAGCTTGTGCACCGCTTAACAGCTAAAACGAGTATGATTTTAAAACGAGTTTGGGTCTAAAACACGCATCCTCAAATATAATTTTCATCCAATCACAGGTAAGGTTCAGGATATGAAAAAAATCATGTTTTACATGACGAAAACCAAAAAAGCGATTAAAATAATTCTCGACCTAATCACATACGAGTACATATAGGAAGATAAATAGGATTACTCTCGTCCACTCACAAGAAAGGTAAACATTTCCTTCTTACCTGCTTAAAGGGATTTTACCGATCCAGCATGTTTCAGTTTGAAATATATTTATAAAATAATAATAACATTGATTCTCGATTCTTGTCTATACTGGAATTACCTTTTGACCTGGTAATAGGCTTAAATCAGCCTGGGATACAAAAAAGGCTTATCCTAAATTTTAAGCCTAAATTTAAGCCTAACGTAGTTATTGCACCACATTTTACAGAAAAAGGGCAGTTTGAAATATATATTTTGACCTGAAATTAGGTCTAAATCGCCCGGGATACAAAAAGGATTACCCTAAATTTAGACCTTAGTTATTTCAACATTTTACAGAGAGAGGTCAGGTTCGTATCTGTAAGGAGTGCGGGTTGTTGTGTTTCCTCGTGATGGATTGTCAATGTTACATAGATAATAATAATAATAATAAGAAAATCCGAATTATTTAAAAAACTTGAAATCATTTTTAGTTAACATCGAGCGAATAATATAAGTGTAAGTGAATAATTGTTATATTTAAATAAGAACTTAGAAGATTTTAATAAATACGATGTTATGTTAGCAGAGAAGAACATATTTTGTTATTTTTATACTTATTAAATGTGGCTAAGATGATGTAAAGCAGTAAGCAATAAAGCATAACGGGGCATAGCTTGGTGTAGAGGGGTGTAGGGGCTGTACCTTACTTGATTTATTTATTCGATTGCCTTTAAGGTACGTAAAAATATATGTTGTTAATAAAATTTATTAAAATTTTAGTAAAAGTTATTTTAACACCTTGATAGTTATAAAAATTATAAACAAAAGTCATTAACATGTTAATAAATTTCTTTGTTCAAAAGATATATGATTGATTTATTATTAGAAGTTTTAAGAAACTTTTGAAATAATTTTAGTTATATTGAATGAGTAATAAAAGTTCGTGTTAATTAAACATAAATGTCTTAATAAATTAATACGTAGTATGTGTAAGTAAATCTGCTATGTCCAGTGTGTAAGTAATCTGTTGTGTGAGTTGTAAGTTAAATCTGTGTGTGTGTATTGGTGTGCTGTGTGGAGTGTAAGTAATCTGTGTGTGTGTTGTAAGTGTAAATGTAAGAAATCGATGTTTTGAGTGTAAGGTAAATCTGTTGAGTGTAAGTAAATCTTGCGTGAGTGTACAGTAAAATCAGTGGTTGAGTGTAAGTAAAATCTGCGTTGAGTATGTAAAAGTAAATCTGTGTGGAGTGTAAAGTAAATCGTGTGTGAGGTGGTGTGTGTTGTGTGTGTGATGTGTGTGTGTGTGTGTGTTTGGTGGTGTAAGAAGAAGTATAAGTGTAAAAGTAAGTGTCTATGGGTAAATTTAAGTGTCTATGGGTAATGTGTTGTATAAGGGTCATAGAGAATGTGTGTATAAGTGTCAGTGTGTGCATGTGTGTTCTAATAATAATAACAATAGGCATGAAGAAATAACACTAAGTATAATAATAACAATAAAAATAAAATACAAAAAAATATTAAAAATAATAAAAATTAATAATAAAAATAAATAAAAAGTATTCAAAACAAAATAAAAAACATAATGTTAAATAAATATATGAGTTAAAGCAGTTAAAGCAGTAAAGCATAAAGCATTAAAGCAGAAAGTTAAAGCAGTAAAGCAGAAAGTTAAAGCAGTAAAGCAGAAAGTATAAAGCGTAGTAATAGCTAGAAAGTTAAAGCAGTAAGCTAGTAAAACAAAAGCATACTAATCCCACCTAGGTGTTAGGTAACACCTCTATTGTTGTTACTGCTTTACTGCTTTAGGTATGTAATGTATGTGAGTTAAAGCCAGTAAAGCAGTGAGTTAAAGCAGTAAAAGCAGAAAGTTAAAGCAGATAAAGCGGGTAAAAACAAAAGCATACTTAAATCCCTTAGGTGGTTAGGTAACCCTCTATTGATTTACTGATTTACTGCTTTTAAGTGGTAATGTAACTTAGTAATAAATATGGAGTTAGATAGCAGGTAAAAATATGAGTGTAAAGCAGTAAAAACATGAGTTTTAAAGCAAGTAAAGCCAGTTTAAAACAAAGCATACTAATCATCCCGCCCTATGGTGTTACGTAAACACCTGCTATATGTTTACTGCCGCTTTTACTGCCTTTAACTCAGGTCTTTTACTGCTTTAACTCATATGGTTTACTGCTGCTTAAACTCACATATTTATTAATAACCATTACATACCTTAAAGACAAGTGTAAGAAATCAGTAAATCAATAGAGGTTACCTAACACCTAAGGGAATTAGTATGCCTTTTGCTTTTACTGCTTTACGGTGCTTTTTTTAAGGTATGTCTGTTATTTTAATAATGGTGATGGTTTAAAGCAGAGTAAAAACATATGAGTTTAAAGCAGTAAAACATGAGTTTTTAAAGCAGTGAAGTAAATAAGCAGTAAAAAACACATAGAGAGGGTGTTACCCCTAACACCTAGGAAAGTATGCGCTTTTGTTTTTTACTTGAATTTATGCTTTCTCTTTAAGGTATGTAATGTTAATGTTTTTAGTTAAAAAATCTTTGAAATTTTCATGAAACTTATATATATGTTTATATATCAGACACTCTGGATTGTTTCTTCTTACATACAATTTTTAAAAATTTATAATAAGGGGAGTTAAAATTGTTGGGAGTATTTGTATAGTAAAAAGAATTTAAGTAAGAAAGATAAGTACGATATAAATATATGTGTTAAATAATAGGTCTGTAATGAGTTTACGTTTAGGTTCGCGAAAATTGTTTTTTCAATAAAAAAAGTTTTTAAAGTATTGAAATAAAAATGTTATGGCTGCCATAATATATTTGAAAAAGAAATTCTTTGAGAGCACTAACAGCCAACAACTACAACCACAACCCCACACCCAAAACACCACACCCAACACACCAAATACCACGCATATAAATCAAAATGAATGGACCTCATTCCACGCTCAACAATCATATCATATCCTCAACATCTCGGAGCAGCAACACCAATATTCGCGCCTTGCGGGCGCACCGCGGCGGCGGGTTACCGGGATATAGTGCGCCCTGACGGGTAAGAGGATGTAATCCTGCATGGTCGTAATAAGCTACGATCATTCATACTTCTCGCGGCGTTGATAAAATGGCGCTGGCCGAGTTACGCAGAAATTATTGCGCCTGCGGGCGCACGCGGCGGGCATGGGAACGAAAATCTCT
>JABUQX010040981.1:10000-26102 GCA_015478945.1 Trachelipus rathkii | reverse complement strand
TATACAAATCACCAATTTGGGCTTAGTCAATTAAACTATGATATATATATATATTATTTAATATAATTTATATTATTAATATTTAATTAATATTATATTATTATATATATTATATTTTATATTATTAATATTATTTAATTATTATTTAATTATATATTATTATATTATATATTTATATTAATATATAATAATTTTATATATTATATTTATATAATTATATATATTATTGATATCCACAACCATTCCAACATGCATTGAATATACTGAGTTTTTGGTCTTATATTACATAGCTCACAATCTAACCTTAATGAACTACTATATACATATATACTTATTGCCATTTGGTTCGTTACTATATATTTAATTTATTTATAATAATGGTATAGACTCACTTGAATATATTAAAGTTAAATACAAAGTCCTTATAAATTATAAATATATATAATAATATTAATATAATATAATTATATTATTATATAATATATATATTAATTATAATATATATATATATTATTATTAATATATATAGTATATTATTATAATATATTAATATAATTATTATAAAATGTATTATATTATATATATCTATATATAATTTAATATATTATTAATATTATATATAAATTATATTATTTATTTATATTATATATTATAATATAATATATATATATAATATTAATATATAATATTATATATTATAATATATTATGGTATATTATATATTATTTATATTATATATATATACTATATATATATATTAATATATTATAGTATTATATGTATAATACATATTTTTATATATATTAATTATTTTATATTAATATATTTATAATATTATATATTTATATATATATAATATATAATATATAGTTAATATTATATTATAATTACTTACATATTATAATATTAATATATATTAAATATATATATATATATATATATTAATATTATAATATATATTTATTAATATATTATTATATATAATTAATATATTAAATATATATATTAATTATATTATATATTATATTATTGTATATATATTTTTAATTATGTTATAAATATTAATTAATAGTATAAAATTTTAATTAATTATATATATATATATATTTAAATTAATTATAATATATATATTAATATTAATATATTAACATATAATATATTATATATATTAAATATATATATATATATAATTATATATAATTATTATATATTATATATTATTATATATATATACTGTATATATTATATATATCATATATATATATTATATATATATATTATATTAATTATAATATATTAATAATATATATAATATTTATATTAATATGAAAATAATATATAATTATATATATATAATATATTAATTATATATTTTATTTAATATATTAATAATATTAAATATATATAATATATATATTATATTAATTATTATATTATAATATAATTATATATATATTACATATATTTAATATATATTAATATTTATATATATTATATATATATATTATTTATATAATTATTATATATATATATTAATATATAGAATATATTATTATTATTAATTATTATATTATATATATATATATATATATTATAAATAGATTCTTATAGTTTACTTTTAAATTGCTTCCATTTTAAAAATGTTTCACTCAACATACTGTCAAGCTTAATTATATTGTTATATATGTTATTTAAATTTTAATTCTCGTTTCCTTAAATATATTTCTTGCTACTTTCAGATAAAATTTATTACTTTATCTTTTCTATTTTAAGCATCTGATTATGTTTCTAACGCCATGCTTTGAATTTATTTCTGTAAACTCTTGCAGATATTACTCTCGTATTCGTTTATCGTAATAATTGATTGATTTTGTTATTATAAGTATATTATGGATTTTCTTTTGTTATTTTATTTGATTCATTTATTAATTATAAGTTATATTGCCTACATTATACTTGGTTGACTAACTTTATGCTTTGGTGGTCTCCTTTCTTGTAGGTGGACATTATAAATGTAGCGTGAAAAGGCTTCTAATCAGAGCCAAGATAAAAGGGTAAGATAAATGATTATATATTGATTTATTCCCTTCGAGCGTTATTTTTATGAATAAAATTTGAAAAGGGGATAAAAGGGGAAATAGAGGGTTTTATAACGGGTTGATAAGGGAGGGGAGGGAAAGGGGAGATCGATAGGGGATGAGTGAGGTGAAGGTGGAGGAAAGGAGGGGTATAGGTGTGGATGATGGAATTCCATCACATTAAATTTGAATAAGAATTATAATTTGCATTTTACTGTTCACGCAATGTGTTATTTCTTCAACAATATACTTTATTTAAAATAGTTATTTTAAAATCGTGATTCACTTGAAATACATTTACACATATTTATCATAGTGCATTGTATATTTTATATATATAATATATTAATTATATATATATTTATAATAGTAATTATATATATATATTAATATAATATATATTATATATATATATATATAATATATATTAATATATTATATATTATATTATAATTATCATAAATATATTATATTATATCTAATTATATTATTAATAATATATATAATAATATATATTAATATAATATAATTATATATATATATATATATATATATATATATATTATATATATATATATATTTTATCATATATATATATATATTAGTATTAAAAGGGTGATAATCAATAATTACATAATATTATGTGCATAATTTTATCCACTTTTCCATTATTATATAATATATTTGTACTCAATAGAAGATAATTGTGATATTGATAAAAAAAAAAGATAAAAATATTATAAAAGGGATTGGGGGTTCAGATCGAGTACCTTAATTTACAGGTTATATAAATATTTCGTTTACAAAATATACCTCTTCCATCTACCAGAAATAATAACTCAAAAGGTGTGTGAATAAAACTCATATATCAAATAAACCCAGATATTAAGTCCCCTAAATAAATAAAAAGTGAAAATAAATATATTATGTGTTTCCTAATTGGGAAATATTTAATAATAGGAAAAGACCCTGTAGAAATGAGATCATAAATATTTTCATTGGAATTACAAATACGCACTATTATAACGTTTTATTAAATTTTTTGCGCTGAACTTCTTTCAATTTCATTTATTTAGTTGGCAACACTGGTTTATTCTCATACGCTTTATCATTTTGTTATTTCTTAAATATTTAGTATCATAGCAAGTCTTCTTCCTGAACATGGAAAGTTTTTTTTTTTTTTTTTTTTTTTGGTTAATATTTTTCATAACTACAGTCTCAATTCAAATTACTTAAAGGAAAAAAAGTAGATAACACATTTTGAATTTCAACATTATATGATTTTGATTTAATAATAATAAAGAATTTCAGTGCTTTTTAAAGAAGGAAAGTGAAATAACTCAATCAAATAGTAACATTATATCGTTAGTAGCTTTTGTTCATATCTTTTTTATTGAATATAGTCTGAACCATGCTAATTTATAATTTGCAGGATTTTTAAATAATCAATATTTAATGCTTATTAACTAAAGCTAAAATAACTAACGATTATATTCACAATAGCGACTATTCGATGTTTAAATGGAGTCGGAGAATTATTCAGCATTTCAATAATTTGGATATCTACAGTTGAGTTAATAGCATTCGACGCTTGTCGATCTTCCTATTGTGTAATAGGGTAACATAGATTTGGATGTATTGTGTATCGGTTTTGATTTCAACTTCAGTATTTGTATTAATAATGTATAGTGAGTTAGGTAATGTACATATAGATAATAAATATACTTAGGTTTCACTAATTTACAGTATTAAAACACTGATTTGTGGAATAAGTGAGGCAAGTTTTAAGGTGGTCTCACACATATATATATGTTGTTTTAATATCTATTTTTATTAATAATATATTAATGAAAATCTATTTTATTAAATATTATTAATATATATATATTATAAATTATTATATAGATTAATATATTTAATAATATATATATTAATATATATATAATATATTATATTTAATATAATGTATATATAATATATTATATATATATATTATAATTGAACATATTTAATTATATTATAATACAATAGTTATATCAATATTATTTTATAAAATGGATATATATATCAAAACTAAATGGCTTTTCATAATATTTTATTCATGAATCGATTATATAATATGCATATTATCGATAGAACCTATTATCGCTTCTTCTTTAGAAAAATTGTATTAGCAAATGTGATGTTTTGAAGTGAAGTAGTGGTTTTTAATTTTTACACACAGATAAATCATTTGCTTTTCACGTTGGAGGCAATTATTATATTCTTCTATTAACTTATATATAATATAATTATGATTTAATTAATTTTAGCACATTTATATAAAAATATGTTTCTTGTATATTCTTGCATAATTATATTATTTATATTATTATTATTTTTATTCACTTGATGGAATTTAATATGTCTTAAATTATTAGATTATGATCTTGGCTACTACAAGGCCTGCCATGGGTAAGTTTATTTTATCTTTCACTTATATAATATATATATTAAGGAAGAAATTCTAAATTATTTCTTTGAATTAAAATAAAACAATTTGATTTTAAGGGTAATAGTTAACAGTCTTTGGCGTCGTTAATCAACTTATAATATATATATTTGATATATATATATTAATTTATATTGATTATTATATATAATTTTTCGGACATTTATTCATAGGATTTTAAATTTATTAATTTATATTTTTTATGGGCAATTTTTGATTATAAAGATCAAAGCCAGAAAGAAACGCAATGAACAAAAATAAATAAATTAAACATATTGCATTCTAATTTATAAATTTTAATATAGATATAGTTTATACTTACAGTAAATATAAAGGTATTTAAAGGTGTGTTTTAAAATAATTTGTATTTATTATAATTTATTATGTTTATTACATTGATAAAAAATATTATTATTATTATTATAACGGTTATTAATATTAAGCTTCAGCAATTAAGAGTAAATTATATTTTATAATGAATGATTTTGATATTGTGATAACTTTTTATTATTAATTTAATCGCTAACGTTATAATAAATCATTAAAAATTAATATTAAAAATTAATTTCTTTAATATAATTACGTTATTATATATAAGAGTTAAAACCATCATCCTTTTTGGTACCTATATTATTATATAAATGTTTTAACATAAACACATTACATGTGATAAGAGTGAAATAAAAGCTCATCAATATGCGTGATTTAATAAATTAGTTATATTTATTTGAAAATTAGATATATTTAAAGGAAAATAAAGTTGGAAAATATTTCATTCTGTAATTATACGTTTTAATTAATCTCAAATATTTTTATAAAAAATGGTTAATAAATATAAAAAGAGTCAATAATTAAAATAAAGTATTTTTTAAATAAGCCTTAAATAAATTACATAATAATAATAAATAAATAAAAGTATACACAAAAATATGTTTTCACGATTGTATTTCCGGAAACTAACCATAATACAGATATATATAACAAATATATTTTCAATATTATATATTATATATATTTATATATATATATATATATATATTTTAATTATATATTATTTATAGATTGGTCTGTTAGAATTATACTCCGTTCAGGATCATCACAAATCTTGTGAATTCAACTCTTTGAAAATTTACATTAACTTCTTTCATTAATTAATCTTACCGCTTGACTCTAATAATCACTTGTCCCATTTACCTATCCTTACTTCGACTTGACTTTATCTATATTTGTTCTCATATGTTAAACAACAATGAGGGCTTCTGAGACTAAAACATATATTAGTGATTGTCTTAGGAGACGTTCACTTTATATTAGATTCGGTTTTGCTAAGATATGGCCTCAAGAAGCTGGGTAATTAAATTTATCTGTTGCAGTTAGATTGTGTTTTTTTTTTTTTCTTACTGGGACTTTTATACTTTACCAGTTATATATTAATAACGGGTTTTATTCGCCTTCACTATATTATTAATGTTGAAATACTTTCTTTATTTACATTTGGGGTGGTTATCATTAAGCGTATCCACTTACATACTATTTATTTGAGTAATTAGAATAGTTGTAGGCTTAAGGTAACTTTAAGAGGTTCTTATAACTGTCGCTTTACTTATATTCTGACTTTATTACCTTGATTCCTTATTACTTTCTCTTTATAGGGCGATTAATACGTATTGACGTTGGTTAGCCGCTATCTTTATATAATCTTTTCTATATTAAGCATTAATATACAACGGCATTAGGATGTGCACTTACGAGAGAATTTGCCTCTTCATATCTTCATCTTTCCTGTACCCTATCATTCATAAATAATGGCGTTTTGTCTCATTTAGTAAATACAGTAGGTTAGCTTATAACTCTCACTTGAATTTAATTATTGTGTGATTAATTGGAGACTCTTCAAAGGATCCCTGCGTTGTGGTATTTTAACTATCCTGACCTTTTCCATAGCTAAATTTGATCTAGTTATTTTGTGGATACTCTTCATTATTAAGGTCACTTTATTTTACTAATTTTATATTATTCTAGTTAAATATAATTCAATTTCTTCCTCTTTATATTACTGATTCCCGCTATATTTATTCATGAGTGAGCTAACCTATGGAGGGAAGAATTTTATTTATTGTTTTTCCTTTTTTGATTATTATAATTATTATATTTATTTTTATGCTAATCTTCATATTTTTTGATAACAAGGGCCCTGTCCGTGTTAGTGGTAATATGGTTATCGAGTTATAATTTATTATTACATTACTATATATTAATATTATTATAATATAATTATTATATATTTATATATTATATATTTATTAATATATATTATAATATATTATATAGTATATATTAGGTATTATATATATTTATATATTAAAGTAGATAATAAGACTTATTATGTTGTAAATTCTTGGTTATTTATAAGGTAATTAATATTATAATTGGGATATTTATAATTAATTCTATGGAACTAGCTTATAATAATGATATATATACTTATTATAGGGTTTTACCTTTATTTTAATTTTCCCATCATACGGTGATTTACTTAATCTATATGGGGTGGGTAATATGAAACAAACATTTTTATCAACATATTATTACTAAATTGGGATTTAACATATAATTATCTATATATTAATAAATATATAGTGATAGGTGGCCTTATTTTAATATTATTTAATATATAATTATTTATGATACATAATCATTAAATTAAAGTGTAACATGTTATTTATAACTCAAATAGGAAAAATATTAATATTTAAATTTACATTTATTTGGTTTATATATACCAGTATATAAAATAAAAAATAAAAATAGTTTAAAATAGTTAATCTATTTAAAATAGAACTTAATTCTTAACAGGGTGCAAACAGGGTGCAAGAAATTTTAATTAAAATAATAATATTATATATATTTTAATATAATATATATATAATATTTTATTATATAATATATATATATATATATTATTTTATAATATTAATATTTATATATAATTTATTATATATATGTATATTATATATTAATATATTAATATTATTATAAATATATATATTATATATATAATATTATATATATATATATCTTATATATAATTATATATATTTATATTTATATTTAATATATTATATATATTACTTAATATATTATATATATCTATTATATATAATTTAATTTATATATTAATATTATATATATATAATATTACTATATATATTTATATTAATATTATTATGTAATATATTATAATATATATATTATATATTACGTATATATATCTATTTATATATATTATTATATATTATTTATATTTATTCCCATATAGTTATAATAATTTATATATATATATATATATTATATATTATATATATTATTAATATATATATTATATAATTATATATTATATTATTATTATGTTATATGATTGTGGATGTGTATGTGAATGATTTACTTTAAACTTTAATTTGCATATCATATGTAATATTAACTATTATAAAGCATATTAAACAGTATTCTGTTATTGGTTTCACTCCAATATATAAATAATTCCACTTTCAGATCTGTTAATATATTATAGCTTATGTTCCGTTTTGAATAAAATTAGGATACACAATGCTCCAATTAACAACATCTTATGCTTTTAAAGCTGGGTTTTATGAAACTACTTACACACATTAAATTTATCTAAGTAAATTAAGGAACAAATTTAATATATATAATAATAATAATAATATAATATAATTTAATTTAATTAATAATATAATAATAATAATTATAAATAATAATAATAATATATAATAAATATTGATAATATTTATTAATTAAATAAATAATATAATTTAGTATATTAATAATTAAATAATATAATGTATTATAATTAAATAATATAATAATTATTATTAAATTATAATATATTATAATATAATTAATTATATAAATAATATAATCAATATTAATTAATCAATAATAATTATAATAATATAATTATAAATATAAATATTAATTATTAAATTAAATATATATAATGTTAATAAAATAAATTAATTATAAATATAGTAATAATAATAATATTATATATTAATTAATATTAATTTAAATTAATAATAATAATTAAATAAATTAAAATAATAATATCAATTTAATTTATATATATATAAATAATTATAATATTTATAATATATTCTATCTTAGATATTATAATTTAATTAATTTATTATAAATTAATAATAATATTATTATAACTAATTTATTATTAAATTAATATAATAATAATAATTAATAATATATTAAATATATAATAATTATAATTTAATTAAATCATAAATATAATTAAAATTATATTATAATAATATATATACATAAAAAAAAATTAATAAATTTTATAATAATAATATTTATTTTTTTAATATAATAATTATATATTTATTTAATTAATAATTAATAAATATTAATTTAATAATAATTAATAATAATAATAATATATAATAATTTAATTTAATTACATAATAATAATAATCAGAAAAAAGTAGTAAATTAACAACTTAATTTGGTAAGCTTCTCTAACACATTATACTAATAATTAATAGATTTAATGGAGGATTTAACGAGTTGGTGAATTCAATTCCTATTGTTAAGGGTGAGTCCTTCTCTAATAAAAATAGACTCTTTATTTACTTTACATATGTAGGGATCAGGTTATGAAGCAATTGACATAACATAAAGTCGTGATTTGTAGTCGAGTCCATATCGATAATTAGAATTAGATATTGATATATCAGATAAAGTAAAAAAATTAGAAAGTTATGGGATAAGTGGAATTTAAGTTTGTTAATAAAATAATTAGAACAATTGATATAAGTTAATCTTATACCAATATTATGACTTTATAACTTATTTTGAACTTATATATGATGATGTGAAAGTATAGATTTAAATGCGGTATATGGTTAAAAGGTGTGACTTACTTGGTTTGGAAGTTTTATGTTTATATATATTTAACTATACTTTTTGACGTAGTTGTTCAATTTTGTGTTATGTGTTTTGGATTTTATATTTACACTTCACATAATTAATATATATTATTTTATCCTCATTTATCTGCTCTATTATAGTGTGGACTCTATACTTATTCAATTTCAATATTCAGATCTATTGATTTATATACTTTTATTATTATTCATTGATTCTTCATTAGTTTATATTGATTAATCGTTCCAATTATCTAGATGATTTAATCTTTTATTTAATTATTAGTTAAACTTCATTATTAGATCGATTCCAATTTATAATTGAAATTTATTCGTTATTGTCATTCCTCCTAATACTTTTTTTTGTTGCTTTTGGTATATTTATTATTATTATTATTATTTTTGACTCTCACATTACAGTTATTATATCATTGACTTTGCGTAGCGGTAATACTATAGCTCTCAAATGGAACTGTTAGATAGCGTCGCGAAGCTATAGGTAGAATTAAGCGATTCCATATTATTTACTTAAATATCATTTATTTATAATATTATTTATAATAAATGTTATTTAAATATTATTAATGTATTATTGACTTAATTAAAACTATGTTATTATATAAAGTTAGCGAATGCTTTATGGCTATAATTGTTTTGTTGTCTGCTTTTATTGATTTTATATTTACTTTCTTATAATAGTTAATTTATATATTTCGCCATCTTATCCATTAAGGAATGAACTTTTCAGCCCTTTGTATTCAGTAAGGTATATACCAGATCCTCTTCCTTCTGGTTTTACCGAACTCTTCTTTAAACTCATAGGGGATTCTAGATTTAAAACTATTTATTTCACGCGGCAAATTAGGTTTCTGATGCTTATATTATTTAAGTTTATTATTATGAGTTAATATTTATTACTCTCAGGTAGGGTTTCACCTTATTATCTTGTTAGTTGAATTAGCATCTACTTCCTTATTAATTTTAGGCCTTTCACGAAACTTATATTAGTTCTCTCAGCATCCCGAAAAGAGTTTCATTGCGCACTTAGATTGAACTTGGAAATACCGTTTGTTTCTATAGGGCGAGACACAGCTAGGGAGAGCACTATAAACATTATATTGCCTAGTTTCTCAGAGTGATATTTCATTAGAGCGCAGAAACATTGTAATTAAATAGTGTCTAGCCACTACCGAGTGGCCAAGCTCTCCAAGAAGATCGTGTTGGTGTGTAGGAAATTTGAGGGACAATAAGGGATATATATACAGATTGGCCATAATTAAGGCCGGTTTGTAAAATTGTTAAGATTATTGCCAAAGTTATGAATAATTTTAAGGGAAATAGACATATATACAGGTTTTGGGACATTTCGATAGATGACTCCAGCTTTGAGTTCGTGAAATAGATCACGGATAGAGAAATTGTTTCTAGGCGCAATAAGGGTTTCCAAAGTGGTTGTGCGTTACAGGAAGAATTTAATGTTTTGACACCATAATGTTTGTTTTTATAATATTTGTTTATGAACAAACGGACGAATACCCACGGGTAAACCACAAGTAAAGTTATGTCAGCGGAGTAGGAGGCTCGGTCGGCTTATTCGATTGCGGAGTCGTGTCCTTTATCCTGGCGGTGAGGAGCGGGGGGACGGCGAGTTTCTCACAGCGTTTTCATAACCATTCGGGGCTTCGGGTACACCCCTAAGAAATGGATTAGTATATTTAGAAAAAAGAAAAGAATATTTGAAGACATATTCTATTACTTCTGAAAGGTTTATAGAAGCCTTGGTTATAAATGTTGCGTCTACGCAGATTCTGTGTTTCTCTTCACGCGCGACAGACTAATATTAGGGCATTTGTGCATATGCTGCATAGGTTGGATATCAAGGGAGACGTGTGTACATATTCAGGATTCATAAGACCTCATATGTATCGAAAATTCTTAAGAGATCTCTATTTATAATATTAGAATTAACAACTTAAATTTTTTTTTAAGTTTCCCTAACTAAAATAGCTTCCTGAAATCAAAAATGTTTATTTAGTTTTCTTTGGTAGATGTGGGTTTGGTTAAAACCTTTTGTCGTATGCTATGTACAATAGACCTTGGTAACATGCCCACAATACGGGTACGCTCTTTGGACACATTGATTCCGAAACCGTCTCCACCTCAAAATCTCAATTCTTTCATCTTATGTGGAAATAATATTCAAATAATATATATAATTAATAAATATAATATAGAATTAATATTATGAATAAAATAATAATAATATATTAAATATAATATAATTAATTAATAATAATGAATATATATAATATAATTATATTATAATTATATATTATAAATTTATATTAATTATTATAAATTAAATAATTAAATAATTTAAATTATTAAATAATATAATAATAATAATTAATTAAATAATAATATTAATATATAAATTATTAATAATAATATATTATTAATTTATATAATAATAATTATAATATAATATTATTAAATAATTAAAATATAATTATAAATATAATGTTCAATTAAGTGAATGTATTTCCTTGAATGGTTGAACATAATGGGATATCGAATTATATAATAAGGTGTGTTGGAGCATTTTGAAGTAATAATAATAAGAATATAATATTGGCATTCAACAATGGTATCCTAAGTTCAAATCGGCCAGGATACTCTATAGTAACATTAGGAATTATATATTCTCTTATTCAAATGATTACATTTAGATAATTTTGTACAAGATAATCTTTAAAAAGAAAGATAATTATGATTATATTTTATCGGGGTCTCCTTAATGCGTACTCAGCGTGATGTATTTCTATCCTAATACATTTTTCGTAGTCATCCAGGTCTTTTGATCCCTGATCTGATTGAGTTTCCTTAGTAAGGTCTTAGGGTCAACAAGTTTTATAAGCCACATTTTTTGCCTTTTCCTCTCTAATGTTAAGGGAGTTCTGGTGTGATGTATCCCCCTCATAGACTTTGGTAATACTTCCTCCCTCTCTCTCTCTATTTATACTCTCTGCTAAAAGGGTATCTACATTGATGCAGGATACGTTTGTTACTCATACTATGTATGTTTGACTCATTTAACATATTCTACTCTTTTTAGGGGTGAGCTGGCCTCAATTAATAAATAAATATATAATGGAAATTACCCTTTATAAGATATTATATTGATAAATTTAGTGAGATTTTATGCATTTAAGTAAGAGTATGAAGTGATAGGAGTATGTGTAAGGAATCTTGAGTCAGTCATGAGCTCCGTGAGTATTACATGAGGAACCTCTCGGTACCTTTATAACGTAGAAGGGGAATGGGGTTTCCTGATAGAAAATAAAGTATGATAATAATATTATAGGTGAATACTAAGAAATTTGTCATAAGCTAAGAAGTGTGAAGATAAAAGAGACGGTTTCGTTAGGTCATAATGAAGGAGTGATAAGTTTGGTATAGAAGGAGTCTGATATTTAAGTGTTTTTTAATCTTTATTTAAAAACATGATTTAAAAAAAATATTATTTTTTAATGTCTAATTTTGAAAACGATTTAAATACCTTACTCAAATATAATATATATATAATATATATAATATATATTATATATATACACAAAAAATTATATATTCATTTATCCTAAATATTTAATTAATATTTCATGATTTCCCGAAACCTTTTATCAGAATTTTGAGTTTGCTCAACAATTGAAGTACATAAATCCTTTTAATAATTTTTACCTCAAGTATAAAATTAATTGGAGTAAATTTATTTATCTTTGCTAATACTGTAGTTTTTCGGGTACTTTTAATTTTGGTTAAATTGTAGAGTATTGTTTAATATAATTACTATGCGGATTTTATGGTATATATATATATAATCGATGTTTTAGTTATTGGTAGAATATTGATTGATTGAATTATAGTTTAGGAATTTAAGTCACTTATTTATAGGGTGTATACATAGTGTAAATGTTAACTACTACTTCTCGTGATAATTAAAATTATATTTTATAAAAATACTTACCTTATAAACAGATATCTATACTATCTCCATTAATAATGAAAGTTTCTATTTAAGAATATAATATACAACTCAATAAATATTATATATTTTTAAAAAAATTTTATTAACTACTACGTTTAAATTTCGGTTTAAACTAATAATACTTTAACTTATTAGTTAGTTTAAAATTGTACTTATAAAAAAATAGTAAATACTTGGCTTATACTTACTTATTTCATAGTAGTTAAAGATGTACTCGCTACTAATTTTCCTACCTCAAGTATAAGCTTAATAATATTTATTGTGATATATTGGAAAAGAATCATAAGATCACCCTTACGTGTATATATATAAATATCTTATATATATATATATCTATTATTTGATATATATTATATATTATTTATATATAATATATATATTTATTAATATATTTATATTATATATATATATATATATATATATAAATAATATATATATTAATATATATATTATTTATATTATATATAAATATATTATTTAATATATATATTAATATTATAATATTATATTATATTATTATTATATATATATATTATATTATTTATATATATTATATATATTTAATTATTTATATATTATATATATATTATTTATTAATATATATATATTAATTTATATTTATTATAATATTAATTTAATAACATTATGACTCATTTGGTTAAATTGTTATTTTAACGTATACTTACTAAGTCTCAAGTGTTCAGTTTATCTAATATATATTTATTTTGTTTTTTTATTAATTATTATATATTTATTTATCTAGTATTATTGATCCTTACATATTACAATTTAATAGTTATGGTGAGTACGTGAGACTATTATTCAAAAATAATATATGGACAATAACTGTTAATCGTTTTTAATCATAATAACTTCATATCTAGTGTTCAAAGTATTTTATATTTAAATATTTATTTTTTATACTCATATAAATGGAATACATCAAGGGTTAAACCGCCTAAATAAGTGGGCAGGTGAGTCTGGTGGATCTTTCATTCGACCTTCCGGGGTACGACAGGTAGGACTATTTTTCCCCCCATCTGGCGGAGAGAGTCATTTACTAGGAAACATACTCGATCTTTATATATGGTATAATTTATGGTAGTTGTCAGCGGGGGTATTCTTACCGTCAGTCACTTTTATCCTAACGGGACTATAAAGATAACGTTGACCTCGACTACTCCATAGTCTCTGTCTCTGATCCGGCTTCGATGCCCCTATATAAACTATATATAAATTTAAAAATTATTTATTTTTTTGTATTTATTTTTTTATTTTTATATTTTAACATTTATGTAAATAAGCTTTATATGCTGATTCCCAATATGTAATTGGTTTTTTTTTTTTTTTTGTAAAATGTATCATTAGGTTATTCGAAGTAAATTAATTTTCATTTTTAATTTTTAATATTTATTATTTATTTATTTTTTTTACATTTAATTTATGGCGATTAAAGCCTTTTTTTATATTCTCAGAAATTTCGTGATAATTTTTAGGAGAATAAGGATCTGTGTTTATCTTCTTGCACATTAGGTAGTAATGTTTTATTTGTAAACTTTATATTGTGTGTGTTGGTTGATACCTTTCTCAGCCTCTAGTATTTTAATTATAGTTTTTTTTTATAGCCATTAGAGATCGAGAATTGTTTAAAAGTTACCAAGTGATAAATATTTATTATTATCATTCTCTTCACAATATAAGTCAGACTATATGAATTCGCAATTGTTCACGTAGTTGTCAAGTAAATACTAAGATCTTAAATCCTATGTTATTTCAGATTCTGTCGTTATCAATATTTTCTTGCAGTAACTTGATAAAAAAAAACAAAAAAAATTTCATAATTAAAAAAATCTTTAATATAAAATTAATACATGATCTTAAACTATGCTTAAATTGATCACAAAATAGGTTCTATCTTCTCTAACCACTAATCCTTTTTCTCAAACTTACTCCTTTACTCATACCTCAAATATATATTTACTTCATACTAAATAATATTGTAGCTCCTATAAACTATAACCTATAACATATACTCTTACGGGTGATACTTATTATTCTTATACATCTTACTTGATTCTATTTGCTACTTTATTATTCTTATTCTTATTCTTTTCATGTATCTATTTAGGCAGCCTGAAGTCTTACGTAGTGACTTACACCCGTATACCTGTTTTGTAAAACTTCGGAAATATTTTATCTTTGCTCACTTACTGTTATAATCTTCCTTTTTAAATTTAAATTTTTACTTCTTTTTTCATTATTTATATCTTTGATATATTCCACTTATATCTATTTACACAAGTGAGACTATACTTTTACTTTAATATTGAAATATTTTTCAATTCTTATTTATTATAATTAAAGCTATTTTGATTTTGGCAAGTAAATTTGATAATTTTGTTTTACACCTGATACTCATTATACGTTAATTTATTGTTTTCTAGTAATTCGCGCCCAGCTCTACATTAAATTTGCAGGAGAAAAGAATATCATCTTATTATTATCCAGAGATATTGCGACATATATA
>JABUQX010040981.1:0-5000 GCA_015478945.1 Trachelipus rathkii | reverse complement strand
AATGTTAGTTGCCCCTGTGCGGCTAAACGATTATCCGGCGATCGTTTTGGTGTCGAATAGGACCCCCACCTAACTGGGTGTTTGCCTCTTAGCGCAGGTCAAATTCGGTGCTGTGAGCTCTGTCGAGCGTTGGAGACTCAGGTTATGGACCTTATCGTATCGGGGTAGGTTAAAATTTGCTAGGCTTCGCTAGGTTGATGACGTACCTCGTCTGACGACGAGGTTACGTACCCAAGCGCCCCCCTACGGGGGGCGCTGCTCCCCATAAATTGACAATGCCCAGCTAGAAGGCTGATGAATTTGACGAGATGGATATAGAGGAAGTATGCAGTAAGTAGGATTCGGATCCGAATTCGGATCCGATACCTGCGGCCGTGCTGGCTCCGGTGCGTGCCGAGTTTATTTTAATATTTGTTAATAATACAATATGTGGTGTCTTTATATATGTTATTGGACCTGTAGATCTCGAATATGATGGTTATAAGTACGCAAAGGGTGTCAGGCCCCCTAAAGGTTCTCTGAAGCGAAATGGATGGAATGTGCTAGAATAGGAAGGCCTGAAATTTGCGATAGTAATCCGAAAGGAGAAAGGAGTGCTGAATCTGCCTGAGTTTGAGTTTGGCAACAAGCACCGATGCTGCTCCTGTTGCCGGTGACCGAACTTAGTAAATATTAATGTAATAATAATAATAACAATATTTGTATCAAAATATATGTCTATAAGGATATCGTAGAGTTCGAATATGGGTGTTGAGGGCTACCCTTGCAAGGCGAGTTCCGTCATCAGGCTCCGACCGGGGCATGCGCGAGCCCGCAGGCGCGATCCGGTGCGAAACCTACCGCTAAGACGCAAACGTGTTGTTTTTCTTTTAATAACAATTTATATTTTTTAGCTTACAACGAATTTTTCTTTTGTGTTTTTAATTTTTTGTTTTCAACAATTTTATTAATTTTATTTCAATTTTTATTATTTTATTTATTGTTTAATTATTTATTTTTGTTTTATTTGCCTTAAAACATTTATGTTTTTACTAACAATTTTATGCTATTTCATGTTAGTATAACGTAAAAATCTACATTTATGAACCCGTACTGGAGTAAGTGTGTTTAAATCAAGATCTAAAATTTCTTTGCATTCCACCACCCCACCCAATGATTCCTCCCTTTTTACCTCTCACTTTCTTTAAGTATAACTGAACTGTAAAAGAATCTAAGTTTTTTAGTTTGAAGACCCTTCTATACAATAACCAATAAGTGCAGCAAACCTTTTCTTATTCGATTGGGGCATGTCAAACTTTTGCTTAGGACTGAATCTTGGTAAATATTATGTTCGCGGTCCTGCTACGTTGTCTTGTGTATGGTCGCTACGAGGATGTCGGGAAACACCTTCTGTTTTTCAAATATTTCAGTTAAACCACTTGGAATTTTGAGAGCAAAAACCTTGTTAAAATATTATGCGCTGCTACAGTTGATTTACCAAGAAAAGTTTAACCGTTTCCGAAGTTGGGTTTCAAATTCACGCGTGTTAATAAGATTTGGAATCTCTTCAATGTCTACCAGGTCATAAAATTATAAATCCTTGACGATTTGATGCATAAATTTGAATGAGGATATTGCAAAACCTTTTACGAGTTTACTCTTATCATTAAAACGTCACTGTATTTTTTATCTCAGAATATCTTTCATCAAAACAAGTATAATATCATTGCAATGTAAAAATGAATATTTAATTCTTGTTCGAGCAGAAGAGACATGAGCCAAGTCAATGTTGTTGCAACACATTGGTTTAATTATTTTTTTTTTTTTTTTTTTTTTTTTTTTTTTTTTTTTTTTCTTCCCTACTCACGTAAGAGTTCACTAAAAGTATATTAAACGAAGTTACATCATATAACCCTCACGGCATATTTATTGCTGCGAGCTATCACCTTAACAAAACACGACAAGAGATGTCTTGCTGCTACAATATCTACCTAACGGATCATGAGTCGGTTTTCACCAGGTGAATAATGTGTACTTGATTAGGAAATTAGCGTCACACTTATTTTGAGAAAGAAAATTTAAAACCTGAAACCTTCAGAAAAACGTTAAGCTGATCTGCGAAGATGAAAAATTTGTTCAATGTATAGCCGAAATTTGCCTAAATCTTATAAAAGGAAATGTTCCTTATAAACAGAACTACAGAGGTAAAGCTTAGCAAGCCGTCATACGAAACAATCATCAAAAAAAACTTCCTACAGGTAACGTAAGAAAACTTACACAATAAAAAAAGAAACTATACAGAAAGGTGGCGGTGTGTTCCTACCTTTACTCTTCTTCAGTACGCTACGTCGTACCCCTTTGATAACCACAGTGGCTGCTGCAATACATGAAGAAGGTAGTGGTTTACCCTACAACGATTAATGAGAAGATGAAATATAATACAGGAACTCTACCTAAACAACAACAACAACAACAGTCGATACAACAACCTCTATCAACCCTCCAGCAGCCTCAACCTGTGTATTACCCTTATCCTCAGTTGTTCCCAACAGCAACCTTTGAGTTTATATGATCGAAAGGTGAGCAGATAAATAATTACGAGAAAGAATATTATAGCATATTAAACTCTGATGTTAACGTTCATGAAAAAAGAGAATCCTATATCAAAACGCTATCCAAAAGTTAGTAGATCTAAAAGCTTTATTTTATTAATTTCACCTAAGGAAGATTACTCTAGCTCAGATACTAAAGACGTTGCAGTGCAAAAGAAGAACGATCAATTTAAACATAGGAATTAAGAGGAAAGCCCTTTACCTGATGAGATAAAAAACTGCGTTTAGCTTTTATATAAAATTTTAAAATACCAGATTTCATGGAAGGATATCAGTCAAATCATTATTGACGCGAGAAACAATTGACGGTTCGAATATTGTTGATCTAATAATCTGATCTTTCGCCGTGATTGGAAGGATCCTGCTAACAGGATGGAACAGGATCAAACATGAACTTACAGACTTAATATTTTCCGCACGAATGTTAGACTAAGATTTGAAGGATTTGCGCTAATAATCCAAAGTACCACCTAGACCATATGCGAGCCCTCAGGTCAGTATTTGCCTCGGACAGATTAAAACACATGTAAATAAGGAACATATCACGTTCAGGATCAGGTAGCATTCAGAAAAAAACCATAACGTTTTAAAATGGAATAGTCACTATTATTTATTCGTACTTTTCAACAGCGTTTGATATTGTTTGTAAAATTTAAAAATAAATGCATATATTTCACTTTTTCTCTCCAGTATGCTAATTAACTAATGTTTTTTAGATTGTTAACGTTTGTCATTTAAATATTTCATATTTGTATTCAATACTATTTCTGATTAATTATAAAATAAAATTATGCTGGTCTATTGAAACACAGGTTTTAATAATTCCTTTCAGTAATAAAAATTTAATGTTTTTCTATTCGTTATTGTCATTGGTGAGATCATGGAAGCTCAAGGAACAGGTCCGGATCGATTAAATATTTACTCATTGATGCTATTAAACAACCTTACAGTTACCGAGTTAGGTTTTTCAAGGTTCTCTTCAAAGTTTCCTTTCAAAATTAAATTAAAAAAAGAATTGGAAAAAATATTTCTAGAAGAAGCTGATAAGATGCTTTTACCCTGCATAAACCTATACGCAAAAAAAACTTTTCCAACGCCGAAAAACCAATTGATTGTTGCCAGATAATGTCTGCCAACTAGACTTGACTGAAATCTGATAAAATAATAAATTCTGGTTTTCCATTTTTCTTGGTAGACTGATAGATGCATAATAATCCACAAGAGTACTTATGGTTAAAGGGCTTTAAAAGATAAAAAGTCAAAGACTTTTGCCGCTGCAAGTAAGAGAAAAAAATTTATTAATTGGATTTATGGAAATTTTTAAAAATATGCTTGGGTTGAAGCTAAAAAAAGGATACAGAATTTTTAACTCAAAAGAGTTTCAAGAAATGTTACAGAGATTCGCAGTGATAGGGTACTAAACACATTTTAAGTTTAATAAAGCTTGCATAGTTGAAGAGTGCCAAAGCAACTATAAAAGAGAAGAAATGTTATAGGTATTTCACGAAGATGAATACATATTAAATATTTCGTATACAGAAGACCTGCGCTTACTCCTATAATAGATATTATCACTAGAACACTAAGAATACTCCTGTCAGAGATGAGTTGAACAGACAAAACCTTCTGTATCAGAATAACACACTGAGCACAAACAAAAGAAACACGAGGTGTAGTGAAGGTAGGAGATTTTATGTGTGAGGTGTCTAAGGAACTTGATGAAAAGTTTCAGAACAAAGGCCGAGGGTACAAAGCTGGCATGGTCAGAAGAGAAAGTTTTTAAGTAGTGGATACCATAGAGTTCCCGACGAGAGCGGTTTACACAATAATATACTTCTTGAGGATTTAGATGGCTGACTGAAAAATAAAAGGTGGGTTCTATAAAGAAGAAATCAGAATACGTTTGAAAGGATAGAATAATTAAAAATAGAAAAAATATTAGGATCTAAAGGAAACGGTAAAAATAACAATAGTATCCTTGTCAATGGGTGGGTTCAACCCTTGATGAAGTTTAAGTTATCTAAATGCCTAGTGAAATAAGAAACAACATGATCAGTTTACTTTTGAACATGGAGAAAGTGAAGATCATTTCCTATTTACTTGCCTTGCATCAGCTTTTATGGACCTATCTGGAAATAAAATATCCAGGACTATTTACTACAGGTTACTTGAAACCTTATAAAAGCCGAAAGAGAAATGTACAGTATGAAGTAAGAGGATATGCCGAAATGATATTGGACGCGCATGGAATCGAGAATATGCCTATATCCAACAACGGCGTTTTGTAATATTTAGAATAGATGTTGAGAATGCTAAAAACGTGTTAAAAACTTAAACACGATATGCAAGGGGTTGTCAAGAGAGCCGAATCAATATTTCTTTGAAGGATATTTAATAACCGTGGTCTTC
>JABUQX010040980.1:25000-36044 GCA_015478945.1 Trachelipus rathkii | reverse complement strand
TAACTTCGGTACATGATGAGGATATACAGGTAGATAATCATGTTACAAGTAATTTAAATATCCCTTTTTATAATTTCAGATCCATTCAGGAGGAACTAAGAGAAGTTGGTGAGGATCCTGAACAGATGATGTTGGCTGATAGATCAGAAGGACAAGGAAGAACCCAACAAGGATCGGAGATTGAAGCATCGGCCAATGACACGGTCAAGAGGGTCAGCCTCCAGATCTCCCGAATGTACAGAAAAGGGTTTTGGAGTATGAAAGAGGCTGAAGAAAGAAAGGCGTCTAGTGGAAACTAGGTTAGTTTACTATGATATATTATTTATTGATTTTTTTCTTTTTCCCCTCTCTGGTGGTTATTATTGAATTATGGAATGTTTTCCCTTCTTTAAAGATTGGGTTTCCCAATCTTGAAGGGGTGAGTAGTGTCATGAGTCTGATGACTCATGGCATCTATTTTGATCAACCTCCCAATCTTTTACGAAGCAGAAAAGTGTCCAGGTTAAAAGAAAAACTCATCGTTTCTCAAAAGAAGTTCGGGTAAACAGTTGTGTTAAGTTCCAGCTTAAAAAGTGCCTGAGTCATTACAAAATTGTGATTGCCGACTTTAGAAGGATTTTTACTAAGTTGTCATTATCAGCTTTCCAAGGATTATTTACGAGCTGTGATTCCAGCTTTATAAAGGACAAATTCTCCAAAAAAATTGGGAGACGAGTTTTGGGGACGAGTCTAGAGCCGAGCTTACAGCCGAGTTCAGAGCTGAGTCTAGGACCCAACTCAAGAATTGGATTCCGATCGGACTCAGACGCAAGGTTAAGTTCAATAAGGTCACGGCCGGATATTAAGGCCAAGGTTGCAATTAATAGCCAACTAAGCTTCCAGCTGAACTTAGAGGCCCAAGTTAACCCTAGGTTAGCTACTGAGGTTTAAAAAACAGACTACGGAAGATTTCCAGGGTCGAAAGGTCACACAGGTCGTGTGTCAGCGGATCAAGGTTATTCAAAGGAGTAAAGAGGCACCTTCCTAAGTCGAGTGGCATTTGATCTCGGATAACGACGTTAAACAAGGCAGTATTGGCTCTTGCCAACTTTTCATAAATAACTTAAATTGATTTTGTAAATACTAAATATAACCCGGCTTTATATTGTATTGTACATGCATTTGCAAAATTGGTATATTATTATTTAGCTTAGGTAGCAATAGGGTTTGTATGAAAATTAAAGTTAAAACAGTCATAGGTAGATAGGATTTTCTATTTAAAATACCGTTTGTTGTGTGTTCATTTTAAGGCTGTGGAATTACACAAACTTCTTTTTGTTTTTCAATCCTTTTTTGTTTTCCTTATTATTTCCACTGTAACAGGCCCACAAAGTCCTCTCTGTAAAGGAACGCAACCTTGCCTCCCTCATTTATAAAGGAGTGGCCCCACAGGATCATTTACCATTTCACTAGTGCTTCTCACAGATTATTTTATTTTCAAGCTTAATTATATACCTTACTATCTGTAATACTATATAAATATTAGTACTATATATATATTATACTATATCATATAATATATATTATATACTGTATATAATACTACTGATATAACATAGTACTTATATATATATTTAGTATATATTATACCAAACATTTTAGATATATTATAGTATACACTTATTATACTCTATATTATCTGACTCTCAGCCTATAAGATCACTGAATAATAATATACATCATACTGCCTCCATTATAACTTTATTAATATATATTACTCGATATATATATATATACTTAATAGCTATATACTATATATACATGGGCGTAGGCAAGATTTCATTAGACGGGGCAAAGGGTTGGACAGTTGGACTATATATATTATACTCTACTTACGAAACTACTCACCTACCTATACTATATACTAATCTATATATAATACACTACTTACTACTATAAAGATAGTATATATAGTATAATATTATACTATAGTATATATATTATATACTTATATCATAATATATAGCTATATCTATCATATTATTATACTACATAGGTGTGTGTGTACGCAGGATTTGATTTATTGGCCAGCAAAGGTTGAGTGATTTAAGTAGACAGTGTGAGTTGGTTAAACCCATATTTTTCTCTTTCAATTTCATAAAGGTAAATGACCTGAAATATAGTTAATAACAATAAGTAAAAATAACAAGCTAACAAACAGTTTCGTAAAGAAGTTAAATAATTTTACATTATGTTCACGGAGGATGACTAAAAAAAAAATAACCTATTTGAGAAAAGTAAAGTAATGTTTATGGGGGTTGGCAAGTACTGAGTTTTGAGTGGTAAATAATATTAAATTTAAACTAGCATTAGACGCCTTGGATTCTAAGCGAACTTCGCAATTGCATTTACAATTCGTTCATTTTTCACTTACTAATATTCTATCAATACTCTTCCTACATAGTACATTTAGCCTGTTTTCGTTTATTGTGTTTCTTAGCCAAGCCTTTACTCTTCGCAGAATGCTGAAAGACCTTTCATTGGTACTTGTTGACAACACCGGTTAGCACAAGTGCAATTAATGGAAGGTTTTTTATGTTGAGGCAAGAAAAGGAGGTCGGCTTAATTCTAACGACTTCAGTAAGTTCCAAGTCCTTCAACTTTTGTTTATCCAATTTTTTACCCAGCAACAAGGTATACCATATGTCAGTTTCGGTATGAATTTTGTTGATATCAAGATCATAAAACTCGGAAAACATTTTATTTTCTCACGCAAACTGCCTAGTGGATCGCCTAACATAAGAAACGGATGCAAATGAAAAAGATGAAATCTCCCCCTCTCCTCCTTCTTCACCAAAAAGAATCAAACATGAAATTAAAATACCACCTTTAAAATGTATGAACTTTTCAAGTGAAGCAGAAAGACTTCAATTCAGATCTCTTATCTTATTTTTCTTGTTGGGATTGTACTTTTCTTGGTGGTAAAAGTTCTGTTAAGAACTCAGTAGTAATAACATTGACGGATAAGAGCAGATCAGCAATTATTTGATCACCAGGTTTGCAATGGTGTTAGACAACTATGAAAATTCTTTGGACATGATCAGAGCACTGCATAAGCTCAATATTTTTTGTTTGAATAATGTCAGCCACTAGTTCAACTAAAGCAAAATAAATATTTGGCTATTACGGAAGATGAAATAATGAAATTGGGGCTTGTTGCCGAACACTATAATAGAAAAGTTGTTTTTCTTTTTTGACTGGTGCTTTCCTTTGACAATTTCTAATCCTTCAACGACTTATATCATATTTGTATGGAATATAGCAATACTATGATATTCTTGAGTCCAACGGGTTTCACAAAGCTTAGGCAAGTTGGGAAATTTATTTCTGCTTAATGCTGACAAAAATTTGTTTTTATGCATGGCAATTAGATTTCGAATTTCCGGAACTAATCGTTTGGTCATTAATGACCAAAATAAGCCGATGGCTTACACAGTAAAAATTTAATCCTTTTTCATATTTTTCATGCAGTTTCTTTTGAACTCCACGTTCTTTCCCTGCCATTGCTGAGCAGCCGTCGTACCCCTGACCAGCACATAGACTTAAATCCAAACTTTCTTTTTTCTAGAAACAAATCAATCGTTTCGGCAATGGTTCTACTATCCATACATTCAAGAACTTCAAACCCCAGAAATTCTCCTCGTACAGTCATTTTTTCAAGTGCGAAAAACCTTAATCCTGTAGATAATTGTTCATTGCCTACAAAACCGCATTTTCATCGGCCAATATGAAGTAGACAACCTTTTTTTTTGCATCCGCGACAATCATGTTTTTGTATGATAATTCCACACAAATTGATAAGTTCATTTTGAATCATCGGAGACGTCCCCAGACCGGTCATTCCTTCTGTCCTTCTATATTGTTCTTTCAATTCAACATCACCACTTTCTATTCGAAACTTAATCAGGTCTTCAAAAATTCCTTCATGTAGGCCTATACTCCTTAAAGGTAAATCATGGGTTCCTCAGAAAATTATGGTTTACAAAATTGCTGTAATATTTCTTTTATTTTCTGCAATTGTTTTTTGATGTGCTGTCTGCAGCTGATTATCAACTGGCACGCCTTCCATGATTGATTTAACAGCTTTGGCAGCCACCAAATGCCATCGAATTATGGTAAGTTTTTGCAGAGAACACTGTCAGAAGCTTGCTGTATGAAATCACACGTTGACTTCAAGACAACATTAAAAGGAAAAACATCAACACTCTTTTGAAAAAATGTAGGTTTATAATACTTATTTAGTAATTACTCTATCATTTTCTATCGATTGATGTATCTTTTTCAGCTTTTTAACTAATAAACCCTTAAAAACGTCGTCTGACAAATATATAAGGTTAATTTTTTCTCTTTCGCCAAAATTTAGGGGGGCAAGTGTCCCCCTGCCCCACTTTATACGCCCATATATATATATATATATATATTGTATATATTATACATATTTAATATACATTATCTGTTTGTATATCCAATCGTTTTGTCTCTAAAATCATTTATTTCTGCCATTATTTCCTTTTTTACATTGGAATAGTGTCAAAACTGGACCTCACACACAAAAGCCAATACGATTTTTAAATTTAGTCCAACAAAATACATAAAAACAAGTCTTATATACAAATTCCAAAAAAAAAAATTCTTCCCTTATAAATTATTGATAGGTATATGCTGCAGAACAAAAAGAAAATCAACCTACGCTTGAGGTTTTCGAGTTATGGAAAGTAGGACCTGGTTCTGAAATTATCGACAACAAAGTAGGTGAATGGAAGCCTTCCCTTGGATTGAGAATTCAAGATCTTACTTACAAATACGATAGAAGGTCTGATATGAGAAAATTTCCCATCATGACGGTGCGGACCGAGGTAAAGGATTATTTCTTCTTTTGTTGTTATTTGAAAGCTTATCAAAATGTAAATATTAGTGGTGAAATTGTATGAATAAAATTGCCTCTGTATGATGCGCAATTGCCAAATCTACTAGTTTTGAATTGATATTTTCTGAAAGGGGGCGGGGGCTAAAATAGGGTAAGGCTAAAAATATTTCAGGTTACCTCTTGAAAGTGTTAGGTGTTACTATTGCTTAATGTTTTATAATACCATTCACTTATACTCAATACTATACTATATTAATATATATCATATACTACTATATATATATAATATATACTACTATAATAGCATTATAATACTATTATCTACTATACTATATATATTAACTAAGTATAGCATTAAAGTATATAGATAGTATAGTATATATTATAATATACAAATATTACACTATCCCGAATCAAAGGTGAAAAAAATAAAAAATATTGTTTGGTCAGAAAAGTGATGCATCTTTCTTTCGGGATATCAAAATGTTGAGGTTATACAAAATATTAGTCCAATATATAAATGATAACCCGTGCCTCATCGGGCTAGATTGAAGATTTAGAATAATGTGCTAAATATTATGATTTTCAGTTGTATATGCATTTACGTATATACAAGAAAAGATTAGGAATTTGACTATATAAAACTATGATATGGGGTCTTTAAAAAAAGGCATATGAGACATGACAAAAAAAGTTTTGAAAATATATTTAGTTTAATTTTCTTTATTTAAGAGTAGCCTTTTTGCAGTCCGGGAATTGCCTTTCCGCGTGGTCCTTCAACCTCACATGGGAGAGAGAAATTGCTCTCTGCTCTTCATTCGAATTAGGAGCCCATGACTATCCTGTAATCAAACTTTTATTTCCTCTTTCAGCTTGTATCATTAACAACACAGGAGATTTCCGGGAACAGTTCTTGTGCTGTAAATACAATCGTCTTTATAACCCAAATTATCTCGATTCATTTCAGACAAAAGCTAATCATCGACATCAATTTTTTAATAAAGTTAAAACTTCTTTGAAATGAACTCTCTCTATTGTTTCGTTATTGAGAGGAAAAACAAAAACAATGAACTGGGATTATTTGACATTTATCTACATTTGTGAAACTACATATAATTCGGACATTCTATCTACCGACATACCTTGTTAAAAGTCCTGTGATCGAATTGATACAAATGGTTCGTGCATTATGAACCAAAGGGCTCTGAATAATAACATATTGCTTAAATTAAAGCATAGTGCTGGGAAGTTAAAATCTTACCGAAAGAGATTGGGAATTCGATAGGATATGAATAATACATTTTCTTCCGTAATTTAACCTTTGTTTCCGAGTTGCAAATTATCTCTATGATGGCGTTTTTTTGGATCAGTATGACCTTTGTTATCAAAAATCGCTAACATGCTGTGTACTTCTTTCAGTTTAAATAACCACAATGAGCGGGGGGGGGGGGGGGGCAGGGGGGGGGGGGAGGGGGGGGGTGGCGGGGGGGGGGGGGGTTACAAAATTTCTTCAGAGCAACTGATGAAATGGCCTTATTTATGGCTTTTCATATTTTGTAACGCTCCTGTAAACGGAAAAATTACTTAAAAGGGCACCAACAGCGGAACACAGGACTCTCACAAACTATCAGCTCTTTTAACATATACCCGTATTGCAGAAACCAAGCAAATTGTTCTTCAGACCATTTCACTTTATATACTTTTAAAGACAACTGTTCTCTAAATAAAAACATTTTAAATGAGTAAATGGCCTTTGCTATCCATCGAGCATGATGTAAAGCCCTTTGTGGCCTTATTTTGATTTTCCGAGTCTGAGGTTCGTCCAATGAAAATTATACATAATTCAATGAGCTCACGATAATCGTGCTTTAATTTCTTGTTTCCAGTGAATTATTAAATTGATTCACATGACACAGTATGTCGCTTTCACTACATATTTCGTCCAAGTATTTTTGCCCGTTCATTTAATTTTCTTTTTCCAAATTTTTTCATTTTTCTCTGATGATTTTAAAGAAAACAACATCTGGACCACTAGTCACATGTGGTAACTCATTTTCAAAAACACTTCGTAGTACTAATTCAAACATGTGGTGCCGACAGGGAAAATATGTCATCTCTCGATCTACATACTGTTCTAGAAATGTAATGGCACCACTGATACGACCAGTGTTTGAACTGGTTGTGTCACAACACAGAGTTTGAGTCTTATCTTCCAAACCCCAATCTACTAGAGTGTTCCAGACAGTCATAGCTTGTTTCTTCCCTGTGGAATTTTCTAATTTGGGAACCCCAAGCAATTTTTCTTGATCTTTAAATGTAACAATGATTTTAAATCTCTCACATTTAAAGCTGGTAGCAATTTACCATCCCAATGAACGGATACAAAAGTGGGTTCATTTGTCTTAAATAATTCTTTAACCTTAGTAGCATTCGTTTTACGAAACTTCTCCCGATATCCTTGGATCGTATTTCGATTGATTGCCAGCTCATCTATATTGTGCCCTAAAGACTTAGCAGTTGCTTCGAGAATAAAAACGGTATTTCTCTTACTAATGTGGCACCGATCGAGTACAGCCATTAATTTTGGAGTTAAAAAACATTTCCGTCCACGTACAGGCTTCTCTTTTATCCCTAAATTAATCTGCGCATCTCTGTTTTCCTCAAGAGACATCTGGAAATGTTTGTAGAAAGGCCAGGTTGAGCAGAAATATCCACTAATTCCTCCATACCTGACTATTCTCCTGATGTATCCATGCAACTGGCAGAGATCTCAGAACTACATTGAGCCTTAGTCGGTCTGTTTTCATGTGAAGTCAATCTCAATAATGACTTTCTGCCACTCTTTCCATTGTGACAACCTTGCATGTGGACCCCTTCCAAGACATCCCCTTCGCCCCAGGCTCTCTGTTGGACTGAGTAAAATGTTTCCTGTTCTTCTTTCCAATTCTTCAGTAAATATCCACGAGCGAAATCCCTACGATTTGCCTTATATCAAATAAGTATTGACATTCGTTATAAATTTAAATTTGTTTTCTTTCAGAGTGTCTGACGAATGGCCGGCATTTTTTTTTTGGTAGATTGCGCCAATGAGCAGTACCAACTTCGAAGTTTTTCTACCCCGCATTGTTGTTGTCGCTATCGCCTCGAATCCCTTGCTGTTTCCCCAACAAATAAGGCATTCACGCGCAACTTATAAGATTAACACTGTCTACGGACCACAGTGACAACCTAACACCATCCGCATATATTAATAAAAATACACCGAAGTACTTGCAAAGGTTTGATGGAAGATTTTTACACCAGTAATGTGTGAGACTTCAATGGGGGCCAATTATGTAATAATTTTTGTTATTAACACTTACTCCATAAGTTAGACCGCAACAATAATGCACTTTGCATAGTTGACATACCGGTTAAAAAGGGCATGATTGACTCCGAGAGCTTGGTGGTAGGAGGGAGCTTGAAAGAAACGAACGAACAAACGCACTGGCCTCCAACTTTTATTGCGATGAGCCACGTGATCTAATTGTTCCATGGAACAAACGGAACAAAATGCAGTGGGGTGTACAACCTGAAATATAATATATAAAAAGGAATAAGGGGCCAGTCTTAATAATATATATAATATATATATATATATATATCTCTCACCCTATACTATATATAATATATTATAGATATATATATATATACTATAGTATTATATACTATATATATATATATTATATATATTATTAGTATATACCTATGACTATATATATATATTATATATACTAGTATATAATCTATATATATATATATATAGTACTATATAATTATATAGGGCCATATATATATATATATATATATATATATATATATTCCTCCAATGGGTAAAGGCAGAGATTACCAAATTCCATCTTAGTTTTTGGAAAAATTGGGAGCCATGGCCTATTCTTCTAAGAAAGAAAACGTGAAAAGAAAACATCAAGAATATTAAGAACAGAATAATATTAGAGTTGTGTTTTACAGGAGATGTTATAGTTGTGTTTAAGATTACGTCAAGAAGATAGATCAATAACATCATTTTTAATACAACTAAAGTTTTGAGAAAGATCAGAAATTTGTTGCTTTAGGACTACCCTCCTAACATTATTTATTTTCTGTTGAAATAGTCGTCTTTCAAATTGAAAGGAGTATGATGGGTGGTGGAGCTATCAGCCTCAGAGTGGAGAGAAGACACTGCGCCAGGTAAGATCATTTTGGTAAAATGTAAAAAAAACTGTTTTGGATGGAACAAAATTCTGATGAACGCTAATATGGATAGAATTAAATATAATTATAAATACCGAAAATTGAAAGATTAGAAATTAAAGCTTTGTGCCCCAATTTATCGAAAGCCTTCGATATTTTCTAGCACCAAAGATAAATATTCCCCGAAATACCGAAAAGCAGTGAACCAAGAGTCGGAGAGATATGAAAAAAGGCCATCAGTAGAGCGGTCTTTACAGAAACAATACTGGCAATCAGAGATAAGATTGGAAGATTTAAGATGCTTCTTGTTAGGAACTGATTTGAAAACTATACGTAGAATAGAGATTACAGCGATTGGAGATAGTTGGACTGTTGACTGGGGTTTCAGTTCTTCAGCACATGCTGGATGAATGTAATCTTCCTGCAGGAGAGAAGTTGAAGTCGATGGGCAGATGGATACAGTTTATCAAGGCAGGATGCAAACTCGTAAGCAGAGGATACTAGGACCACTGGAGAGATAACTTCTGCACTCTCTAACTTCTTTGTGTTAAAAACAGAGAGCGCAGAAATAATATTTTAATGAGTTGAAAGTAGTCGGAAAGGAGGGATAACTCCGGAACTATCTAGAGATGAATTATAAGGAAAGGTTTAAGCAAACAGTTTAGCTTTAGCAGCAGTTCAGACTTATATTTCCGACAAAGATACAAGAGAAAGAAGCAAAGTTGGTTGATATTTAAAAAATGCAAAATGTCAGAAAGGGGTTTAAGGTAGAAGAACCAGAAAGATTGATGCATTTTCTTTGAAGAAAAGTTTGTAGGGTCTTGAATAACTGTTTTTTTGTCATTTCGGGATGAAATGTATAAAATTAGTCAATTCTGGATCTGAAGCCAGCGATAATTGCTGATAAACCATGATTTATCAGTTTTAGTTCAAGGGATAGAAAATGGAATGTATGTCTCTGTATATATATATATATATATATATATATTATATAATATACTATACTACTAAATATATATATATATATATATATATATATATATATATATATTATATATATTATCTATATTATATATATATATTTTATTTATAATCATACATATATATACTACTATATATATATAAGACAATACAAATGAGAAAAGGTAGCTTTGATTTCATTTATTAGGACGTTTCGAATTTATCCAAACCCATCATCAGAGCTAAAACCATAAATTAAAATCTAATTAATATTATGAAAGTTAAAAATTAAAATTAATAATAATAATAATAATAATAATAATAATAATAATAATAATAATAATATTAATAAACAATAACAATAATTAGAATAATATAATACCAATAATAATAATAATAATAATAATATAATAATAAAATAATGTAATAATAATCTAATATAAAAAATAATATAATAATAATAATAATCCAAAATAATAATAATAATATCTACAGAATAAAGAACAAAAATATTTCCAAGAACAACTATATTTATTAGACTGTTAAATACACAAATTTTGTAAGACCTTTTTCGCCCTAAACAGCCAGAGGTGGATTCATCATTGCAAGTAGTTTATCTAAAAGTTCCTTACTTCGGTCCCGACCACTCCGAAGCTCGTAAAAACATTCAAATATCAATTTCCAAAGTTTTCCTTTCTTATAAAATCTCGTTAGATTTTCTCATAGATTTTGAAAATGAATAATTTCCAGAATGAAAGATATTTTACCGGCTCAATTTGAGATCCTCAGATATTTATTCCTATTCTTGTGCGCGACTTTGCCAAGTCCCGTTATGCTAGGCCAGCCTGTCCTGATGGCAGAGTTTTCGGTCTTTCATATAGAACAAATAGACCATTAACTTCACCGAAACTCTGCCCAATCAGGCACCCACTCTGTCAGAAAGCC
>JABUQX010040980.1:17500-20000 GCA_015478945.1 Trachelipus rathkii | reverse complement strand
TTTGAAATCAATTTAAAACATTATTTATTATTAAATATAAAGAATCACATATTTAATTAATGCTTTATTCATTTACTTATTTAATTGAGTAGAAAAATATTTTGTTTCCTAAATTTGATCTTTCATCTTCAATGAAAAATCAAAATTAGAAAACGGATTTGCAAGAACAGCTGATTCCTAGACACATCTGCGAAATCGACAATTTCTGGTTTATTTGTTTTCTAATGTTTTTTGGTTTTAATACAGTCTTATATATAAAAATATATATCTATACATTTCAATTTTAATATTTATTTTATTTACATATTTATTCAATATATATATATATATATATATATATATATATATATATATATATATATATATATATATATTTTTATATAATATATATATATATACTATATATATATAATATATATATATATATATATATATATATATATTTGTAAATATATTTTATTTGAGTATAATATTATTGCTTGAGTGTAGATATTCATTTAGTTTTTTTTTTAATTAAAATATTTAGTTTTTCCCGTTTGTCAATTGATACCGACCTTTTTCTATTTATGCATTTACTTATTTAATTTTTGATAAAATATTTGAGGTTATTTTTAATGAAATATTGCTTAAGGTTTGAGAGAGCTCTTCAGGTTGTAAGTATTATTGATAAGCATAACTGTCATCTGTCGACTCGAGATAACAAAAAGAACCCGCCGTCTGTTTTTGCACTTCTATTTAATTCCTGAGTATTGGTTGGGTAAGTTACTTTATTATTTAAATGAGTTATTAATGGTTAACAGGGTATCGACATATCCAATGTGGAATTAATATTACTGCTATTATTTGAAGACGAAACAACAGTGTTATCTTTTCAAGGGGGCATGGCCAAGGATTGATCATTTTTGCTGGAAAGAGTAAGTAAGAATGTAATATTCGGTTGGTATTGCCATTGCTATCTCTCATGGTCTAGGGGGGCAATTCTTTAACGGGCCGTACAGAGCTTTCCGTCTTTGATGGCGATTTCCTAACCGCCGCAAGGTACATCGCAGACATCCGTGACCTGTATGTCATGCCATATGCCCCCTACATCGGTGACGAATTTGCCGTAATGCACTACAACGCAAGACCACACAAGGTCATATATGTCGCCGAATACCTAAGAACTGTTCAAATCTGGTACCCGAATACAGTCACCACCTAAACCCAACTGAACATGTGCGGGATATGTTGAAACGGTGGTTACTACAACTGCAACCATCACCAGGAACCTTCCAGGCGCTGCATCAGGCAGTGCGTCGCGTATCGGATCAGATTTGCGTGGAAGAAATCTTCAACTCGTTGAAAGCATGACACGATGGTGTCAATCCGTCATTCGTGCCAAAGGTGGCCATACACGTTATTGAATAACAATCCACATACGAACCCTTCACCGCGATAACGTCCCTCTTTGAAGGAAACGCATTGGCCACATACATACAGGACCCATTCACAGGCCTAGGAAATACCTAGGACCCCTTGGCAATCTTACCACTGTATAATGTGTCCCCAATGCTATGTCATTTGCATGATGAAGTTCCAAAGCTTTCTGACCCTTTCTGTAACCTGTTAAAGTCATATGAACCAATGGTGGGATAATTCTGACTAATATAATATATTATATATATTAAAATATATAAATTATATATATATATATATTATATATTATATATTATATATATAATATATATATATATATATATATATATATATATATATATATATATATATATATTGTAAGATGTTATAAAGTATAATGTTTAAAAGAAATATTTTATTTAATTATAGACAAAGCAAACAAATAATGAAAATAACATTGTAAACACATAAGTGTACAACATATAATCAGGAAATAATCCATTTAGGTCTACTGTATCTTTTTTTCTTATTCTTCCTTGACCTGAGCGTAGCAAATCTTTATTTATTCTCTTTACTCAATCTGAATCGAAGGAAGCACCTGGTCTTGGAGACATTGTAATATTATCCAAATCAGCCAATCTCTGTCTATTCTGTATTAAAGTTCAAAGGAAATTAATAGCTTGAAATTCATGTATGATACTGTTCCAACCTGTTACTGGTTTCTTCTTCCAATCAGGCAAGAGGTCTGCTGTTAGATCTACAATATTTGATGCATCAACTGTTTCTCAATCAATAATAATTTGCTCTAGATTGTTCCATGAAAATCGCTCTTTTAATATATTATATAAAGCTAAACCTGATTTGTGGCGTCTATTTGTTAAGGTTTATGCTAGTAGATTTCACTTCGTTCTTATCCCCTGACATTAGATTTGAACCATCCATGCTTGAACTACCTTTTAAAGCATGTTGATGCAGTTCTTTTAAGTCTACTAAATTTTGCATGAAATTTTGATATAAAACACGATTTTCCTGAATGTTAATATCAGAGTTTAATATCATATACAATTAATTCTCGTAATTGTTTATCTACTCAACTTTAGAATCA
>JABUQX010040980.1:0-5000 GCA_015478945.1 Trachelipus rathkii | reverse complement strand
AGTTTACTGCTCTGGCATCTGGGCATGCCCTCATGCTCCTTCTTCTCCTTTCAGTGGCTATTGCCCTTTGGCCTGTAATTAACATTCGGATCGGGGCATGGCTCCTAATAATTACGACACGTTTAGGGAAGGCGGGTGGACGGATGGCATTCCTCCCCGAGTTTGATGGGAGTGTGCTTCCTTGGACTAATCCCCGCCCTCGTGTCAACTATCTCATATGTCTCAATTACTACACGTTTCCCTCAGTCAGTTGGAAGCACGCACATGTCCAACACTATTCCGAAAAAAAGGAAGCCGCTCTGATCCTTCTAACTATCGCCCTATAGCTCTTACTTGTATTCTATGTCTATAGATCTTTGAAACTTCTTCTTCTCAACTCTCATTTCTTAGTTCATCTGGAATCTCATTCACTTCTTCCCGGTTCGCCAGTACGGCTTTCGGCGCTCGAGGGCTACTGGCGATATACTTTCCTGTCTGATTTATGGTCCCTAGAGTATGATGAGACTTGCGTGGTGGCGCTGGACCTATCCAAAGCATTTGACCGGGTATGCATCGTATCTTCTTCCAAGCTCCTCCTTTGTGCGTCTTCTCTTAGCTTACTTTGTCTAGTTTCTTTTCAAAATCGCTCAATTATCGGCTGGTTGTTGATGCGGGCGACTTTTCTTCCTTTTCTGTTAATAGTGGTGTCCTCAGGTTCTGTTTATCTCCTACTTTATCCTACTTTTCAGTAATGATCTTCTCACCTGCACATCTAACTCTATTCACTCATATGCCGATGACTCGACCCTTCATTCTTAAACTCATTTCAATTCTGCTCCTTCTTTTACTTCTAGAATTGCCTCTCGTCTTAATCTTTCTGATTCTATTCTCGCTGATCTGGATAGAATTTTCGGGTGGGGTCGTCTGAACCCGTGTGAATTTCAATTCTTTGTAAAAGCTGGTAGATGAATAATGTAAGACACCTTCAACTTTCCTAATCTCTTTCGAAGGTTCTCTCGTCTCTCCTGTTGACATATAAACATGCCTTGGCCTTACATAAACAAAAAATGTCTTTGAGATGATGCGTCGATGTTGCCCCTCGGCTCAAAGAAACTGTATGGTGTATATCTGCGAGACCTTTTTTCCTCTTCTCAGTTGCTCCAGCTATACAAGGGCCTCATCCGCCCTTGTATGGAGTACTGCTCTCATATCTGGGGGGCTCTGGTTTCACCCGGCTTTGGATAGGGTCGAGTCAAAGGCCAAAAAGCTTATAAACTGTTCTGTACTTTCCAGTTCACTTGACCCTCTATCTTTGCGGCGCGATGTTGGTGCTTTATCTCTTTTCTATAGGTACCGCAGTGACAGGTGCTTCGGAGGAAGCTTGATCACCCGGCGTACCACCGACCTTAGTCGCCTCGGTAGTACAAGAGGTGTCGTGTATCTGCACATGAGTTTTGTGTTATTATTGGTTAAACTCAGACTAGTTTGCGCTGCGGTGGCTTCCTTGCTTCCTGCCTACCTCTGTTCTGTGATTCACTTCATCTTCTGTTGTTTCCGCTGGAATTTAATCTGCCCCACTTCAAGGCCTGCGGCTGTGCTCATCTGCGTAATTTTGCCTTAGGTAGTTTCGATTCTGAGGTGTGTAACACCCCCCCCTTGAAGAGGGTCTGCCCAAGTGATGGTGAAAACTGTAAAAAAAAATAAAAAAAATAAAAAATATATATAAAAATATATATATGTATCATAAATATTTATATTAAATATAGTATATATATATATATATTATATATAGTATATATATATATATATATATATATATATAATATATATGTAGTGTATATATATATATATAATAAATATGATATATACTTATATATATATATATATATATATATATATTTATATATAAATATATATATATATATATATATATTATATATATATATTATATTTATTATATATATATATATATATATATATATAATATATATATTATATATGGTGATATATATTATGTATTATATATTATATATTATTATATATATATTTTGGTTTTACACAATTGATTTAAGATCTTTCCTAGTTATATAGTTATTGAAAATAAGTAATCAAAGTTAATAAGAGGGAGGCAAATAGTCATTCGTCTATAAATCAATTTAAATGTATTTTTATATATGGTACCTTTAAGGAGGTTGATATTATTTTTGCGAAGTTTTAATTTATTTTAAAAAACAATAAGTCTTAGACTAAAAGTATAATTAGTTATTAAACTTAAAATAAAAATTATTATTTCTTTTTTATAACCAATAAGAATTCTTAATATATATATTTATATTTTTAATTTTTTTAAAAAAGGCGGAACAAAAGACTTGCAACTTTTTTGATCCGGCACGCTGCAAGTCCGCATAAATTTCTGACGATGCTGACTCCGCTAATCCGTAAAATGTAAAGGTTAGTCCGATAAGGAACGCATTTGCAAGTAACGGACCGAGAGCGGAAGTGGTCCCACCTTGATATATTATAGTATATTGATTAATATGTTTATATATATATTATATATATATATAGGATGTATATATATATATATGATTATATATATATATTATAGGATATAATATATAATATATATATAGTATATATATGATGTGTGGGTTGAGTGTATATATATATAATATATATATATATATATATATATACGTATATATATATAATATTTACTGTAATATATATATATATTATATATATATATATAATATATATATATATATAATATATATATATATATAATATATATTATATATATATATGTATATATATATATATATATATATATATATATATATATATATATATATATTTACGAATATATGACAAAGGTGGCATAAACGCGTTAAAGCGTTAATTCGTTAATTAACTCGTTAATTTTTCGTTAAGCTTTTTACGCTTCTTTAAATTCGAAAAGAAGTAACCGCACTATGTAACGAGTAAGTGATAAGGCAGAAGAAAGTTGAATATATTCCACCTGCAAATATGTTATATTTGAAGACATTTTAGCTATTCTATCTTATACTGTTTTAGCGGATAGTGGCAAATCTTTGATTTTTTTCAAAATTTCTGGTTTGTTTTTGAAATCACGAAACAGTTCTTCAGATGCACGTATGAAGCAATCTTTGACATACTCACCATCTGTGAATGGTTTGCCTTTTTTTGCAATTTCTAGTGATACAGCGAAACTTGCCAGATTAGCACTGTTGCCCGATCAATGAGTCATTAACTTCTTTCGTTCGTTACTTGAACTTTCTTCTTTTGTGACTAATGAAAAATATAAGAAGTAGGCCTAATAAGCGTTGTAATTTATAAAAAATATACATTATATTAAACGTAAATTGGTACATATTATTTTTACAAATAATAACTTTCTAAATTATTAGGGCTTGGAAGAAACTCTCTTCTCCTATTACTATAATATTCTCTGCCCGGAATCGACTGCAGGAGGATATTATTCGATGACCGCGTTCTTACACCTAAAAGAAAGTGTTCTACCCTTCTTGATTCTCCTTCTGATAAAAATTTTTGGCCTCTGGACATAAACGTCTCCAATAACTTCTGTAAATCTGCTTTTCCCCCTCTTATCCGTTCTGACGGTTCTGTTGCTAACACTCCTTCTGAAAAGGCTAATCTCTTTGGTCTTCTTTTTTCATCTAATTCTACCCTGGACGATTCCGGCTCCCCTCCTCCTGCTCTATACCCTCTCAGATGTCCAATGTCTCTAACAGTGTCATTACTCAATCGGGGGTTACATGAGATATTGAGATCTATGAACGTCCGGAAGGCCAGTGGCCCAGTTTTAATTCCTCCTCGTGTTTTGAGGGAGTGGGCTTCTGAACTGGCGCCTGTCCCGTTCAACTCTACTCCGTATGCCTTAATACTAATACTTTTCCTCACTGCTGGTAGCGCGCTTTTATTCAACCAATCCCAAAAAAAGGTAGCCGACATGGGCGGATACAGGGGGGCAGGGGGACACTTGCCCCCCCCCCTAAATCTTGGCGAAATAAAAAAATGAACCTTATATGTGTGCCAGACGACGTTTTTAAGGGTTTATTAGTACAAAAATCTGAAAAGATTACATCACAGTCGATAGATAATGGAGTAGAATACGAAATTACTAATGTATTATAACAACCATAGATTTTTGCTAAGAGTTTTTAATGTGTTTTCGTTTTCATATTGGCTTGAATCAACTAGCTGTGCAAATATGTTTTTGCCGTCAAAGCAAATTTATACGTATAATATTATATATAATATATATATAATATATATATAGTATATATATATATATAATATATATAAAGATATTATATATATATATATATATATATATATATGATATATATATATATATATATATATATATATATATATAGTAGTAATATGACAGAATGCGCGAGCCCACCCTTTTCGCTAGGAATGAATAGAGATATTTGCTTTAAACTGTGAATATAAGCTATATATGGGATAAGGACGAAACGTGTTAATTCACGTTGGTGGCGATGTTATATTAGAGGGGTCGACCCGAGAGCTATAGCCGCCATACGCCCTCGTGAACCTTTTTGCTTTCCAAACCCGAGATTGAGTTAACCTAACGGCTAATCATCGACCCAGGTGTTCGATGCGTGAGAGAGAGAGCGCGCACGCGCATATCCACATACACATACACATTATTATTATTATTATTATTATTACGTCGAAGAAATTGTGATCACGAGTGATCGACAATTTCGAGGGTCTTTTGCCTCCGACTCCACTCCGACTCGGACTCCGACTCCGACTCCACTCCCTCCAAAACTACCACCGACTCGACTCCTGACTCCGGCTCCGACTCCGGCTCCGGCTCCGGCTCCGGCTCAGGCTCCGGTTCATGGTTCGGTATGGTTCAGACATCGGTTAGTGTTGATCTTCTATTATTATATTATTATTATTTTATATTATTATTAATTATTATTATTATTATTATAACTCTT